>JAPYZJ010000152.1:0-64793 GCA_030522765.1 Ophioninae sp. B BG-2022a
TGAACAAATTTTTACGATTTTTTTTCGCCGAGAAATTCGATTTTTCGTCCGGATAGAAAAATTATTGGATGCCTAATACTTTTGGCCAAGGCTGTACATATACGTTTCTGTAGTCTATGAGGCTGGATCGGGAAACCGAAATAGAACGGAAAACACTAAACATACGCGCAGAGGGACCAAAAAGCACGTTGGGTTACAATGAAAATGTTCAAGACCCCTCGCAGTCGATGCAAAGCCCCGAGGGCACAGCGCAGCAATCGCAATCTATTCTCAACTTGTTTGTGGACTAATCGGCCGTCTGCGTAGGTTAGGACAAATTCAAAGTTAATTTACGTAGGCGAATGGCATACGCCGGGTCTGGGATCACTCGCCGGGACGCCAAAGTTCATGGAACTCCTCGCTTTGTTCAACGCATCATCGCGATAACCAACGCACATTTGGCTGGTGCGTTGAGATAATGCGCATTGCGTAGATGAAAAAAAAAAAACGGACGATAAACCGACGGACTTCCGCTTTACGAGTAAGAAACAACGAAATTTTCGTTCAACGGAAATGACACTGATGATTTTGAAATTCAGTTGCTTCTCTGGTAGTCGAATCCCTGAAGTCGAAAAAAATTTATATTTTTTCGACGCCGATAAATATTCATTTTTTTCGAAGCCCAAAAAAATTTATATTTTTTGTCCAAGCCGACAAATATTCATATGTTCCGAAACCAAAAAATATTCATTTTTTTCGAAGCCAAACAAAATTTATATTTTTCGAAGTCGAAGAATATTCATTTTTTTCGAAGCCCAAAAAAATGTATATTTTTTCCAAGCCGAAAAATATTCGTATGTTCCGAAACCAAAAATATTCATATTTTTCAAAGCCAAAAAATATTCATATTTTTTTCGAAGTACAAAAATATTCATATTTTTCGAAACCAAAAAATATTAAATTCTATTCAAAGCCCAGGCTTATTTATTATTTTATTATTATTACTATTATTTCTTATCGGCGTCTTCTTAGCTCTTAATACCGTTTTTCCGTAATAAAAAAGAAATGAAATTAACAAAACAAATACGTATCTTTTAGATTTCGATAAGTATCGAAATAATAATAACACATCGAGAAATGAACGAAATCGAAGGGGAACAACGAGAAACCGGGTTTCCATGACACTCTCGCGGGGAAGAAAATGAAGGGATCGTCGGTTGTATCGCTCTACGGAAAGTTAATCGGGAACGATGTGTACGCGTCGTTCTCGCTATGCGGATACGACGGAGGCTGTGATCAATACTGTTCGTGAGGGTTGCCTCGCTCCCCTCGTCCGATAAGGGGGCAACCACATGCGCGAATGGACCAACTTCTTTTTCTCTCGCTGTACCAATCTCGCGACAGATAAAAAAAAATCCTTTTTTTCAATTTTTCTCATTACTATTTTTGTCATAGTTATTGGCATCGTTGTTATCGTCCATATTGATACGTTCTAATTACGTGCTATTGATTTCACTATTTTTATCCATGCTGAAAAAATAAAATTGAAAAAAGAAAGATAGAGAGAAAAAAACTAAAAAAAGAAAGTTGAAAAAAGAAGAGTAGAAAGGAAAAACTAAAAAAAAGAAAATTGAACAAAAACAATGGGTATGAAAATGGACTGTACAAAATACGAGGGTTGTTAAAAAAAATAAGCTGACGGTTTTTTTTTATTTTTCTCAAAAAATATTGATTGATAATATATGTTTGAAATATATTATAATATAAATATATATATATATCAATATCTCGAAATATTATATATTTCTCGATATATTATATATTTCTCGATATATTATATATTTCTCGATATATTATATATTTCTTGATATATTGTATATTTCTCGATATATTATATATTTCTCGATATATTATATATGTCAATATCTCGAAAAATATTGATCAATAATATATGTTTTGCCCCCTTCGAAATAATCACCCTCAGATATAATACACCCGTGCCAGCATTTTTTTCAATCCTCGATTTTGATTCGCGCTTTTTGGTACGGCCTCGACCTCTCCCAGCGACCCGTTCTTTATCTCCTCAATCGTGGCTCCTCCGTCCTCTCGTGACTCTTTTCAGTTTTGGGAAGAGAAAAAACATCGCGGGGAGCCAATTTGGTGAATACGGCGGGTAAGGTCACGATAAGGTCACGATGTCTTGTTTTTCGCCAAAAATTGTCAAGGACATAAAAACATATAATCATTTGCATCTATCCAAAACAAACTAAATATACATATATAACAGCTGATAATTTAAACAAACGTTTGGAAAACGTGTACACCAACGTAACCCAGAATAAAAAAACTCGAAAATCGTACGTATCCCGGAAAATTTATAATCACTTAATTTTTCGACCAAACTTCGTACACATGACACGACGTTGAAGTTCGTATCGTCAAAATGCAAACTTTTTCTTCCATCACTTTATTACTTCAATCCATATCCAAAAACTCTTCTCAAAATCAATCAATCATGATTAATCGCTAATACAAACCCAAACAAAAGCGTAATTGCCAAAGCTCGAAATGCAAAAAATAATCCCAAAGAATTTCGAAAAAAAAAAACTAAGTTTTCCGAAATAAGGATGATTAATTACTGTACCATTTTTTGTATATTATTTTATCATTCTTTTTTATAAAGCTAGCGACGAATCGTTATACTTATTTAATACGAAGAATTCTTCATTAAAAATGACCAAAAATAATTCGCTATAAACAAAAAAATAATAATAATAGAAATAATAATAATAATAATAATCATACAGAGAAACGCATATAATACGTAATAGTGCAATAGCATCGAATAGGTAATGAGAGGTTTTTTCAACGTGTATAGCCTCGACAATTGACGCTTTGAGCTCGTTAAGTCTCATCAAACGATCAACAGGAGTGACGATACGCGCTCGTGCAATTGGCTCAATTCTGTGGAAGAGACACGCTGTTTTTTCTCTTTCTCGTCCAACCCCCTCTCTTTCGATCTCTCCGTCTCTGGACAGGGTCGACTTTGTATGCTGGAAAAACAGGGATGTTGAAAGACGAGAAGAAAATTGATGGTTTTCCGGTATCCAGATCGTTCGCGTGTTTTTTTTTACACGCTTTTATTTAAGTCATACTGTTTGTTTGGGTTTGTTTGGGTTTGTTCGTTTGGGTTTGTTCGTTTGGGTTTGTTCGGGTTTCTTCGTTTGTTTAAGTTTGTTCGGGTTTCTTCGTTTGTTTGGGTTTGCTTGTTTGAGTCTGTTTGTTTGGGTTTGTTCGTTTGTTTGGGTTTGTTCGTTTGTTTGGGTTTGTTTGTTTGAGTCTGTTTGTTTGGGTTTGTTTGAGTCTGTTTGGGTTTGTTTGGGTCTGTTTGGGTCTGTTTGTTTGGGTTTGTTTGGGTTTGTTTGGGTTTGTTTGTTTGGGTTTTTACTTTTCATTCCATGATTTTTTTTCGTTCGGGAAAAAGACTTACTTTCGAAACGGACTGTACGCGCTCCCCCAAACGCTGCTTCTCGTCGGGGATGTGGGAGATGTTGGACCGTGATACGCGTAACTGCCGAACAACATTTTCATTTTCGAAACGTTTTTTTCCGCTTTTTTCCCGCACTTTGTATGTCTTGGTCTTTTCGTGAAACAATGCACTTGTTTATTCTAGTTTTCGTTCTTTGGTAGTTTTCTGGTTTTGTTCGCGATCTCGACGTGATCTCTTTCGTAGGGGTGGATATTTAGGTATATATTGTGGATATAAAAATGTAACAATTGTATATCAACGATAACAGACGCGCGATCAGCATAAATATATTATTTACTCGCCCACTTCTCTCACTCACTCACTCTCTCTTTTTTTTTATATCTCGCTTTATCGCGATTAATTTTCATTAAAATTGTATCTTCGTTAATACTGAATTGAAATTGTACTCGATATGTCTTTGGCACAGAGTTTTTGGTATGGCATCTCTTTAGCACTTATCCCCCTACATTATTGTTCCATCGATCGGCAGCCTCTTATACATGGACGAATTATCGTTTCTTCGACTACACCCTCTCTTGACTGTCTTTCCAGCATCGAGTCTGTGGCATAAAATCTTCGTATCTCAAACACTGATATTTGCGTCGTCACGAGTCGTTAAAAAATATTCGCGCACACGCACGAAAGCACACTCTATGGACGGATACACAAAACACGTGTTTCACGATAATAACAACGATAACAACAGCAGTTAACAACGATAACGGAAAACAAAAAATCACTCGCGATCGCCAATGTCCTTTTTTTTCTTTGTCGTCAAGAGTGTCTCTTTTCGGGCGCTTCGAATTTTCTTCGCTTAACGCGACACCGCGGTCGCGAGATGTAACGAAAAAAAAAAACTTAGATCGCGTAGAAATATCACTTCTTCGCTAATTTTCTGTCCTTCTTGTGTATCAACGTTTTGCCAAGCAGCAAACGTTTCTTAACGGTTCCCCTTGTTTTTCTCATTGTTCCACGTTTTTTTTTCCTTGCCTCGCTTATTTTTTTTTTTCCTCTCGTAGTACAGATACGAACGAAAACGAGATGACCCAACGGATGCACGGATTCACGCACGTAGGTCTCGCGCGGATAACGAGTTTTTTCGTATGCGCATGCGCGCTCAAACGCCACCCCGTTTCGAACGTTCGCCACGGAAAAAACGAGGGCGCGGGCAGTTTACACGCGAAGCGGTGCGAATTCTATTCTCTCTCCTCTTCAACGCCGTTTCGTTTTTTTTGTCGGTTTTGACACTTTTGTTTTGTTCTGTTTGTTTGGGTTTGTTTTCTTTGTACGCGCAGTTTTTTACTCGGGGTTGGAACGCGCGAGCTGACGCGACGATCGAACTAGACGGAACTGTTGAACTCGACTGAACTGAGGGACGTACGCGCCCGCCATGAGATCCGAACATCCAGCCTCGCTCTCGTTCGACTCCCCCCACCCTTCCGCCCTCGCACGATGTCTCACTCCCTCCCGCGGCCAACAGGGTACACCCGTATGTGATACACTCAAGATCTCGCTGCTCCAGGGGGGCACAGACGACCCACGCTCCGAGGAGGGGATGCTCGGAAGATCCACACGCGGAACGGTCTCAACACCACTCGCGGCCGCTTAAAGTCATCACGAAAAAACGCAAAAACCGTGAATGACGAGAGATGTCAGCGGGCTACCCACGCGAGACGCGGAAAAATCGCCGAGGTACTTTACCGGTTTCGCGAAGTTCACATCGCTGGAGAAACAAGTTTATACAATGCGTAGAATCAAACATTGCCGAAGTTGATACCAAAATTGTAGGGCTGAAACTTAAAAGCTCTTGAAAATGGCTTTATACCGATTTTATGCTTTTAAGAAATGGCCGGTGTAAAAAACTCATTTCTTTTATACTAAAGTTTTTTTATTGCTTTAAAAAAAAACAGTTTTGTAAAGTATAAAAAAAACAATAAAAACATTTAGTTTCTGTAATTTTCAAAATATCGAAAAAAATATGCCTACTAATTAAGTCCTACTGAAGTTATATTGGTATACGAGAAGAATATATTTCTTTTATTTACACATCAAGACTATCGTAACTACAATTTTCACATAACTTTCCGCACGGTACGTTAATATTTAACGTTGAATAAAAAATCGCAAACTTGAAAAGCCTGTGTATCATTTGTGCCTAAAATCCTGTCGTCGCCATACGATCTTCCTATTCGAATATATCTTCAATTTATTATCTTCTATTTTCCAAACATCCGGTAATCAAAAAATATCAACGTCTCGTCTTTGAACTTATTAATGCATTGAATTTACAGTTTTATATTTATTTGTTTCAAACATAATTCCAATTTTTCAAACAGGGTTCAAAAAGCATTCATCGCGGAAGCACATTCTTGCGGAAGATGAAAAATTGAAAAAGTGCATCAACGCACACAGGCCGATACGAAACTGGTCTTAAATTTTCAGGCTACCGAAAACATTTCCAAAAACCTTTTGTTGTTTAAGGAAATGGCAAATTTTAAGAAAACGTCCATCGCGTGTTGCAGGAATCGCAGCTAGGAGGCAAACCATGGCAAACTATGCGTTCCGAAACTGATAAACAATTTTATAATACCTAACGAATGAGACGCCTAAAAATTTTGAGTTACGTCTAAGTTTGCATCATTGCAACGTGACAAAGATCGTTCTTCAACTTCAACTTTCAATTTTCAATTTTCAACTTTTTTCAACGATTCCAGAAAAATGAGAAAAAAAATTCGATATTTCGTTTTTTATAGAAACGCGATAAAAAACAAAAAGTGCACTTCAGTCGGAGATCAGTATAATGTATATAAAGAAAAAATAATATTGCTTTTTTTGTTTCAGACAAAATCAGGTAGCCGGAATTGAATACGGGTCCCAAAAATAAAGGTCCCAGAATGAAATTGTTCACAGCTGCTTAAATGATTCTTTTACAATAATTAGTTTCAGATTTGTTCCAAATGGACAAATGAATGTCCAAATGATTCCAATCTAAATATTCTTAATTTATGGATCATCACGGTAGCTCAACTAACCTCTAACTACAATTAGCCGCGTTTCTTTGTGATTTTATAATTCCACTAGGGCTACGCGAAACTTGGAAGGAATGATGAGATAAGCGCGTCATCGTAATGACGTACCCCCAAAACTGTAGCTTCAGATATAAAGAGGCTTGTAAATACGAAGCTTTCAAGTCTCGTGTCATCCGTCGGAACGAATGAAAATCATTTTCGCCGATAGAAGTGCGACGTCGAAACAATGCATACATATACGGATTATCAGAGACCTCTGACAGGATGACCCGCGCGTGGGAGATACGCGTTGATCAGCTCGTTTGCACAACATCTTTGAAGTATCGTTAAAAGAAAAATAGTCAAGATTGTGGGGACGCCGGTATACGAGGATTCCTCAACGCGATGTATCGCGTGCAATAAATGTATAAGTAAACACAATTCGCTCTTCCCCCCTCCGCCCTTCGCTTCTATTTGGCATCAGCGATCTTTGTTTTCAATCATAGCACTCTGGGATTTCGATAAATTTCGATCGAAGCGCATATACGCAGCTTGGTGAAAACGCCGTTTGCCATACCGCTTAGGGTGGGAAAGAAACAAAGGCTCGGAGGGAACAATGTACGCATAATATTCGAGAACACTCACGTGTCAAAGTAGTTTATCGATACTGCCGTATCGTCCGGACATGGCACGTACAATCCGTTCATCTTGAAGTTACTTCGCGTTCTTCTAAGTTTCGGCACTTTGATCCATTAAGACCACCTCGTTTCGATCAATCAATCGACACAAATAACGTACACTGAACGAGCACGCGACAGCAAACCGTCCGAACTTTTAAAAGGCTGATTTCGCGATGCCACCATCAGAGGCGCCGCGATCGCCGTCAGTGCGGCCAACCTCGCAACGTCGAAAAGTTTCAAGTTGGCGCGCGATTTCAAAAGCGAAGTTTTATCGCTGTCAGAATTCACACCGAAACTCGTCAAAATTTGGATCGAATTTTCGGCGTTCGCGTATCAAAATCTCGCGTAATGATAGACGCTGTTCGAATCAACGAGATCAGGAACGAAAACGCGTTTCCGTTTCGCGCGATGATTCCGTGCGGAGTTCCGGCACGGAAAATAATACCGCAAGTTTTGGACACCGCGGTGAAAATAATTCTCGTCGCAGTTCTCCTGAGTCTTGTGAATCTATTGACGTTTCACGCGACGTGCATTATCATTTGGTTTCTCGTGATTATTGCGTGCGCAAATTTCGTCATCACCATAATGACGATTTAACTTACCCGCTTGATTATTACACTCATATATCTGTCTTTTTCCCCCCTCTTTCTCTATCTCCGTCGAGGTACAAAGAGCATGTGCGGATCGTGAATAATATGTAAAATGAATAATGATACAAAAAAAAAGTGAGCCGAGGTCACGACTCTCGCTACGAGAGTGCGGTTCCTCACGACCCGTTGAAGCATGTATTTTTTTCTACAAGCGCGCATTTAGCGGCGTGTTGATTCGCTCGAAGAAGAGACAAGGGGGTGGAAGGGGGACAAGCGTAGGAGGGGATCGCACCACGATAACGCGTTGCGAGTTCTCAATTCGACGCGAAGCTGCTAGAGAGTGGGCATGTGGCTAGTTGAGAACAGTTGGCACCCAGTTTCTTCCTCTATTTCGTACGCCTCGTATTTACCTCTCCTACGAATTATCGTTCGGACATTTTTTTTTTCCCGAAAGCTCGCGTTCGATCGAAGCTTCGTGTAAAAGTGTCAAAATGTGGTGTATTCATGGTGTTGCGACATTTCCCGAGTTATTTCTCCGATAAATCTCTTATCGGTGGGTGCTTTCGTGACGCGTTTAGGCGTTTTTTTTTTCTTCAACGAAACGTCGACGTGACAGGTGGAAGTTGAAGGAGATTGAAAAATCGCGGAAGAGGGGAAGAGAGCGAAGAGAGCTGTCATCCCGCGCGAGCGTCGCGACCAAGCCACAAAAGTGTCAATTACAGATCGCACAATGTTCGCTAGTCTGAAGAACAAAATACGAGAGGAAATTGGGAGCGACGTGTCGACGGTGGTCCGAAATGCCGGCACTGTGCGCGGCATTAACTCCAAACATCCGTTCCAGGTCGGACGAAACTGGTCGATTAATACTTTTCGTTTTTTTCTCTCACTCGAAAATCGCGTCGAAATTTTAGCAGCGTAAATCGTAACGATGTTCGATATTCCCATATACAGATAGGCTCGACCAGCAGCATCGGAGGGTCCCAAATATCCCTCGACGATTCGAGAGAAGACAACGCCGCGTCGCCATCCTCGCCCATGCCTCTCAAACGCGAGAACAGCTTCGAGCTGAAACTGAGCGACGGCACACAACTCTCCACCAAAGATCTGAAGAGACTCGAGAGCCGAGAGGACGAATGGCGCAAACGTTTGGCCAAGAAAGAGGCCGAAATGCTCAAGAAAATGGAAAGAAAGGACGAAGAGTGGAAAGTAAGATTGTTGGAGAAAGAAAAGGAATGGAAAAAGATCATGGAGAAGCAGGAGAAGGAAAGGGTCAAAATCGAGGAGGAGAGAGAAAAAGCTGAAAACGCCAGTCGTAGCCTGGAACTTGCCTTGAGAAATGCTGAAGGTACGATTATCTTCTTGATTATCTTCTTGATTATCTAATAAAAATCTCTCCGACTAAGATTATCTCACCTGATATCATCTATGCCGCTATGAACAATTGTCGGTCATTGCCACTGGATTGCTTTAAACGATAATAATTTCCCAGCAAAGTTTCCTCAACTTTTCATTATTTGAGGGCGAACGTTGATTAATGCAACGTAATGCGTCTGCAAATATCGTATGCGCGGCACAAAAATAATGAAGCCCTGAGCCGTTCACGCATCTGCGCCGAGAGATAATCCTAGCACATCCGTCTTTCAGAGTACAAAAAGAAGCTTTACACCTTTCAAGAAGATGCGGAACAACTGGAAGGTTTCCAAACCCAGGAGATGGCAAAGATCAAACATCTCGTAAGCTCCATCTGTGATAAATATCTTACGATAACTATCTGGACTTGTCAATGTTAGATCATCGATTTGATACAATTTTTTCATTTCTTTGACTAATTTCACTTTTAGTCAGTTACTTCCTATTTTATTTTTTCTGAAAACAATAAACACAGAATAATCCGGTACTCCAGTAGACTACACTTTTAGGAGCTTCTTGAAACTTTTCTTCATCTTTTTTTAGATTATTTGCAAAAAAACTGTCAACTTACCATCAAACGTACTTTTATACACACAAGTATTTGATATCACAATTGGTTGGACAATATTTTGGGAGAATTGCGAAATAGTATCTTTAGGGAAGTATTTATACTCAGAAATTCATATGTAGCAAAAACCCTGTTATTTAAAAGAATTTTTTTCAGTACTACTCAGATTGGAACATACGTTCGATGTGAAACATAACTTTTTGAACATTTTGGTCCACTGGGAAAACAAACCATAATTTTACAAGTGTTGCAATTGTCCTTAAGGACATGTTGAAGATGTACCACGAGACACAAGAGTGCGAGAGAGATAGTCAAAATTTTTAACTCCCAATTTCTCATGGACTAAACATTTTTGTCGTAACATTCAAGCATCTATTTCTGACTCTATGAATTCTACAAAGACTGATGCTCGATTTTTCGCCGTTAACTTAATCGACGCTGAGAAAACGGATTTCGAAAATTTGTGAGGTTATGTCGTTGTTCCTCATGCCCTTAATTGTTTCGAACATACTTCGATACAGCGGAGAACCAAAAAACGATTGAACGTCTAGCGGATGTCGAAACATTGAGCTTTTCGGTTGTTGCTTTATCCTCACAAATCGCTGACCGTCCCTGGAAAGATGATCGTTAACGATCATCCTTCCTTGATACAAACTTTTAAATATAATTCAACATGTGCTGCTAGAAAAAACTGAAAAAGGAATGCTAAACAAAATTGCAGTTGCTGGCGAAGGAACAAGAGGTCGAGGAGAAGTCCCTCCATTTGAAAACGGCTCTTGCTGAGGTTGACAGTCTGAAAGCTGAAGTGTCGCGTTTGAGACGCTACGAGGACGAACTGAATAGCGTACAGGTGAGTAGAGAAAATATCGTCTTCAAAACCGCAAAAAAAAAAAAAAATTCGTCAATATCGCAATATTCTCGTACGTCATACTCACGTTTCTTTTTTTTTTAATTTCCTATTTCATTTTCTCTATTATTTTCTCGCAAATGTATCGCCTTTTATTTGCGTATTATCGTTTGATTTCGTACACAGAACTTGCCGATTTTCCGTTCGATGCTACACGAAAAAAAAAGCGTTGAACTACATTTTTACACTTAGACGCTGCGGTCTCTATGAGACACTTTTCCTTCCGTTTTTATTATTTTTTTTTTTCAAGAAATTCACAAGCCAGGATTTATCGGCATCAGGAAAGAACAAGCAAATATCGCTCAATCCGCTTATCACTTCCGACTTAACCTCCAAATCCTAGAAATCCGATTATTCTTCTCCTCGAGCAATCGCGCTTGATCCCGTCCTCGTAATTAAGGGGTTCGGTCGCATTTCCAGCTTGATAGCAAATATTGCTCTATACGAAACAAAGTTTTCGTAACTAAAACGTATGATTATTCATCGCCCGGAAGCGTAAAATTTGCAATATCAACGACCGCTCTGCGAGGGGTTCCGACGCGGAAGAATTCTTCCGTCGCAAAACGACCGCACCCTCTTAAGGAAATCCGATGGGCTCGTTTACCGTGTGATGTTTTTTTTTTACTTTGAAATTTCTTTTGTCGATCTCTTCGTTATATCGCTTTTGTCTTGCGTTTACGCAGTTTTTTGCCATTACGATTATTCTACGCACCGAATTTTAATTCGATCAGCCGAGCCACATGCTGCTGTATCTCGCCGTGTTACGAGCCCCGGTTCGTATAGGTACTATTATTATTACTATTATTGTTATTGGTAATTGGGTAAATATTACGGTGATTTTCGCTGGTCGACGGATTAAATGATAACTCGTTGTTACGAGTGATACACGATTCTGCCGTTAGGACACGCAGTGCACGAAGCAGCCGTACGAAGATTAAAAAAACAGTTCGATCGGTCTCGTTTCAGAGGCACACAACTTTTTTCCCCCGATTTCGTTTGGACGTGTGTTTTTCGTGTCGTATTTTCGTTGTTATCGTTATTTGTCATTCTTCTTTCGTTCTCTTTTTTTTCTTTTTCCACACTTTTCTGCCGTTCAACTGTGGTGAATAGAGAAAAAGTTTATGCGAAAGAAAAAAAAAACGTTTTCGTACACGCTCTCCCCACACACACACCAATTACGAGGGACAAAAACGAATACGCATGAAGATTGAGAAAAAAAAACGCCACACGAGACATCACGAGCGAGAGAAAGTAGACGGTATACTCGCCGTTAATACGTGTCGATGCTACGCTGCTGTTCATGAGGCTAGAGGTACGTTAAATTTGAAAAAAGAAAACTGCACACGAAAAAAAAAGAAAACAAAGAAAAGCTTAGCTGCTGCTGCGCTAGCTTTGTTATAATCTTTTTTTTCTTTTTTTTTTTCTTTCACTGACATGCTTGGTCACCCGAATCAGAGATTTCGTCTTTGGCAAATGAGAAGAAAATCTAAAGGAAGCACAGTTCTCGTTACTCGTTCGCTCGATCTTTCATTGCTCCTCCTGTTCCGGCTCCTCTTTAATTATTGATTGCTTTTTAAATCCCTTAGATCATCGGGTGTTTGGGTCTTACTTTTGTTTAAGCACGATCCATTAATTTCTTCGCATCCTCTCGCTCTCTTCTTTTCTATGCTGTTCCTCTCTCTCCCCTGTCTCTCTCTTTTTTTCTCTTTTTTGAGAGTATAACCTATCTCTTCGATCGTTTGTTTGGGTTTGTTTGATTGCTGCTTTCTTCACACTCTCACGATATTCTTGCAAATATTTCCAAAAACGTGATGATGGTACGACTTTCGGGAGGAAACGCGCTTGTGCGCATTGTGCACGTTGCATCGGTAGATTGCACTGTTTTGCTGTTTTTGCTCTCTTTACATTAACCTTAAAAGATGAGAATTTGGATGAACATATCCGTTCGAAGATAAAATTTACAGAGGGTACCTTGATCATTTGTTTTCGGCTGATTGTCATTTCGAGAATATACTTCGCGAGAGTCTTGAAGAAGATTGAAAGAATAATTGTAAACGGAAGAGTTCCTCGTCAAAGTCGTACTTCATGAATCGTATGATGATGTCTGGGCTGCGTGTTTCATTTACAAGTTCCAAAGTGTTTTGAAGCGTAACGCTGGAAAGGATTGAAAAAAAAAACACGAGGAATGTTTCGATGAAGGGTGACGGGGCGAGCGCGGGGCTTTGGAAAGTTTGTCTCAACGTTTGACTATTAATCGAGAGGAAAGAATTGTGCATATTGGCTTGTTAAAAGATGAGCAATCGTTAATACCAAAAAAAAAAAAGAAAATTGAAACAGCGCGATTGTAAAAAAAAAAAACGTAACTAAGCATTAGCGTCGGAAGAGGCGAGGATTCGTGTGTTACGCAACAGTTAACGATGATTTCAGGACGAGATGGAGACGCTGCGTCACGCGACACAGCGCGAAAGGGCACAATTATCAGGCGAGCTGGCTCAATCGAAGGAACAAGTGCGTCATCTGATGGTGAAGGTATTCGTGCTGGAGCAGAGAGTAGCCCTCGAGCCGAACGATCAATCGAGCGTCGACGAGAGAATAGCCGACCTGATGAGAGAGAGAACACTGTTGGAGCGAAAATTGGAAGAAACGCATCTCCATCTCTCGGACATAAAGACCAGTTGGTCGGGAAAGATATCGAGTCTGGAAACACAAGTCGGACGTTTGAGCCGTCAAGCCGGTGAGGAGGGCCTAGAGAGGCGACGCGTGGAGGAAGAGAAGGACAAATTGGAGAAGAGAATTAAAAAGCTCGAGGCCGAAATTGAGGTGAACAATGTTGTTATGGCGAGGAAAGATGCAAAACTTTTGCGCATGGCCGAGGACATTGACGAGATGGCGACGGAACTTAAAGAGCTCCGTGCCAGCGTTGATGACGAGGTTGAAGAATTTAAACGACAAATTGTGAGTTACCGCGATTACGGAAAGAACGAAAAAAAAAAAAAACAAAAAACAACAACATCCAAAGAGAAAAGAAAAGGCTTTGGAACTAATATGCTCATGCTCCAAACCCCCCCTTCTGACCGCTGACAATATGCATGGTTTACGCTCGCACAAACGGAGCCTGTTTGTTCACAAAGGCGTCACCAATAATCTGAGAAATTGCAGCTAAATCCTCCTTTAATATTCTCGTGTGAGCCACCGTTTCTTTTTTTTTTGTGCAGCGTAGTACCGAAACGCGAAAAGCTTTTTTGCGTTACGACTGTTCTCGCATCGTATTCTTCGTTCGACGCTGCCATTCGAGCCTGTAATTTATGGATAGAATCCACGCGAGCATGTGTAGAGAGTAATGGCGCTTGTTGTATTACCATTTTTTTGTTTGCTTTTTTGTTGGCACATACCCCAGTGAAACGTTAGTCTTTTTTGGGATCTCGAAGATACATGCCCCCTTCGTGTCACTGTGTCACTCGATGCGCTGCCCCGTATTTTTTGTTCGTCCTCTTTTGCGTCTTGAGCATGGCCGTATCCTTCGTGCGATCTTTAGATATTTTGGGCACGATTGAAAATTCGGAATCCTCGCAACTCACCCCTTTAATACGTTCGTAAGAAAAATCCACAGCACGTGTTTAACGCGAAGTAGATATCGAGACACATCACTTGTGCCGTTCTTTCTTCTGTAGCTAAAATGGTAAGTAATTGATTGCCAGTAGAAATAATGTTTTTATCTATGTATAAACAAGAAAAACGAACAGACATAATCGGATTTTATGTAACTTTTGTTTTACGGCAATAAAGAGAGAATGAGGGCGCGAAAGATCTTGCAATCATTTTTTCGCTTGGTTTTAAATAAATAAAAAAAGGAACCACCCGTCTCTCTCTGTATCCTCTCCTATTTCGCAGCTTTTTATATAAACCCACCAACCTGTACACAGATCACACGTACTCACGCGTTGTATATTACAAAGTAGTACATATCAAACACAACCAGCCTACAGAAGGAAGCGTTTATTTTCGTTGTTACGTTATTCTAGGATTTCATTTTTAGGTACGTTTTACTTCATTCTCTTTTTTTTTTCTTTATTCCAGCGACAATTTTTTAGCTATAAAAGTATGAACGTACGAGATTGCGGCGAGGACTCGGCACTGCATCCTTTCTTGCAGCCCTTCGAGACCTCTACCACGAGTTTTCAAAAATGAAATAAATTGCGTGTTGACCAATTTTTTGGGTTATCGCAACTTTTTTTTTCGGATCGCACAGTGATAAATCAGTTCTCGAATAATTCTTTGTTTCTTCTTTCTCCGATGTCGTATGTAGGAGTCTTCTTCGAAGGAGATTAAGGATCTTCAGCTCCAGCTGGAGGAAACCACGTCGAAATTGTCAGTGGCAACGGAAGAAGTCACGGAAATTCGAGCTTCGTTGGAAATTGAAAAATCGAACAATTCGTCGTTGAATATCGAACTGTCGCAGTTGCGAGAAAGTTTTGAATCCGAAAAGGAGACTGTGGTGTCGCTGACAGCTTCATTGGAACAGGAGAAAGCGGAGAAGGATTCGGCCCTTCTCAGAAACGCTCAAGTTTCCCAAGACTTCGAGCTGGCAAAGCAAGAGAACAGTCGTCAACAAGCCGAAACGTTAGAGCTGCACAATAAAATTGAGCATCTTGCTGAAACGTTGCGAACGCGTGACCTCGAGTTGGAAAAATCGTCCATGAGTGTCGGCGAGGCCAGAGAGAGAATCGAACAATTAGAGGAGAACGAACGCGCGAGGAAAGCCAATGAAGCCGTCGAGAGTGAACTGAGGAGGAATCTCGTCGATTTGGAAGAACAGCTGAACGATAAAATCAAAGTAAATAATTTTTTGTTATTTAAGAACGCGATCGATACAGCATTCCACACAATTAATATCAGAACTTTACAACTTCCACGTGATAATCGCACTCAACACATTAAAGACTAGGGTTGCCATGTGGTAACGTCAGTAGTCAATTTAATTTACAGATCATACATCAAAAACTACAAACCTAGCGTTGCCATATGGCAACAGTCTAAAACTCAAAATTGGGAGATTTTGAATTTTTTTTTGTCATCATTCAACCCAAATATGAAGATAAAAACACAAAATTTGAATTTCAAAAACTCAGTCCCTAACGGGTTAATGTACAAATAGATAAGAATGTTTAATCGTTAACATTGACATTGGCATCTGGTCATTATTACAGACGATAAAAGTTCTTCAGCAGCGATTGGCCGACATGAAGAAAACTCTGCAACGGGAATTGCGAGTGCCATCGTCTTCGCTGGATAGCGATGCGGAACCAACCGCGGCGATTCTCAGTCCGAGTTCGTCGCAAACAGTAACTGCCAAGAATGCGAATTCGCGTGAAGACGATGTCAATTTCAAGTATCTTAAGCATGTTCTCATAAAGTTCCTGACTAGCAGAGAATACGAGGTACGTCGTAAAACGAAGCATCGATTTTTTCCTCCCACACGTCGAATCGAATTCGTGAATACACTCTCGTTCTCGTTCTAACCTCGTAAAATATCTTTTGACGCAGGCTCTTCATTTGACGCGGGCAGTAGCGACGCTGCTTCACTTTTCCCCGGAAGAAGAGCGACTGCTTCAGGAAACGTTAGAATGGAAGATGTCGTGGTTCGGCTCTAGACCAAATTTGGGTAACGGACAAACGGCCAAAGCGATTCCACCCAGCTGATAGTTCCGAGAACTCGCGTTTCTGCACTCTTGGCTGTTAAACGGAGATTAAAGAGAGGAGGAAGCAAAACGAATCACGATTTATAGTGTCGCATGCCAATAACGTCGTGTGACGGCGCTATCGAATCTCCAACGTGGCTCGCGTATCTCAGCCCAAACTTCGGATACCGCGATTTTTCCTTTTTTTTTTGCGAATCTTCCGAATAGAATTCCGCAAAAACGGAGACGAACGGGCGCTAAGGCGGCGATTATTCATTTTCAATTGAACAAATGGCGTTTAGGGGGGAAGATGGGAGCAAGGAAAATGCGCGCTTTATACACATTCGAAATTGGTGCAGTATTTCGACGATCGAATGAATTGCTCACGTATTTGTGAAGGACGTATGCCGCAATAACGTTACGATTAAATTAAATTGAACAAATAATAATAATAATAATAACAATAGTTGAAATAACGCGTTGCAAAATCGTGTTGAAACTGTGTTTATTTACATCCAACAAAATCTTGAACAAACCATTCACATTTTGGTTACTTCTGTCCAACGACACACCAGGATATTCTAGCATACACGCGTACAATTGCACGAAGAAAAATACGCGCACCCAGTGCTCTTCTTCCGAAAGTCAGTCACCGATTTTTTTTTCTAGCGTGTTTTCTTCGCCAGCGATGATCCAGTGATTTTTCATACGAGACATCGTTCGACAATTATACTTCGACGTATCAACTATACGTTACGTTTCTCGTTAAAACGACCGTTCGAAAGATTTTTCGTCTGGATCGAACGAAACACACAATGACATTGGGCAATCTTTGGTCGAGTTAATACGTTTCATATTCAAAAATCGTGTTTGGTAGAGCAGTGTCTGGTTTTTTTCACTCCTAACTGGTGTCCGATCCGCTGGATTGTTTTTTTTACTACTTTCACGTTTTTGGTCACGTGTTATGTTTTTTCTCGCTCGAATGTCAAAAATGGAGGGAAGAAACTTACGACCCGTCGCAGTCCCGCGATACAGAAATAGAGAGTTACGCGAATGAAAAATCATTGAAAATCACGATGAAACTGGGAAACATCTGTTCGGAACAGCTTTAAAAAAAATAACGTATAATTATAATATAAATACAAGTGCCGTTTTACTTTCGTTCATTTATTGGGAATTCGTTAGAAAAGTATTTCAAATGATTTTTCATTCGATGCTAACTCGCGCAATTCCCGTTTGCTTTGCGTGTCACATCAAGATTTGTTCCATTTCCGTTCTTACCGCATCTTTTTTTAAATATATTATAGCTCTCTCATAACTCTTCCAGTCTAAGATATCAAGATTAATCACCGGTTCGAAAATTCATCGTGATAATTATCTTTCTAGGTCTCTTAAGCTTTTCTTATTTCGTCGCTTTTCCCCTGTATGATCGTACTATCACGCACGAAGGGACTTTGCGAATTCCCGAAGTACTTTTTGCCTTTCAAGTGCAATTGCCATTAAGTTTACGAGCCACTTTTGTCTTACAAGTACAGATGACATTTTTGGGATTCCCACAAGAACGTTTGAAAAGCTCGGGGCCGCTGAAACGCTTGCATACGCTTTTTCATTCATTTCCAATTGTTTCACTCTTTTCATGCGCCCTTCATCGATTCAGAAAAAAATATACACAGACACATCTATATACACTTTGGGAGAGAAAAGATAAAGAAACACGAATGAATCACGGTAATGAACCACGTGACGAACGTCGAAACATTCGAAAGGGCCAAAATTGGGAATTCGTTAAATCAATACTATTTTTAATTCGATTAAATGAGTATATCCTTGGTTTTCTAATGTTTTTCTTTTCTCCGTTTTTTTCTTTATCTGTCTGTTGAGACGCGTGACATAACTGCTTGATTCTGGTTTCTCTACTGTCTAACGTGTACACAATATCAAAACGTACCTCTTAAGTCTGGCGAGAAGTTTCACACTGTCAAATGCGGTAAGAAGTTTGCCCAGGTATCCTCCCTACCTCGTAATAATTCTCTTCCTCTCAATCCCATTGCTACGTGACTCGACGCTGCATCTTCGTCTGATACTCGTGTTTTTTTTTTTTTATTATTCTTTGGTATGCGCAAGCATTGTCGTGCACGAATTCGTACGTGCGACAAAAACCTAATGCGAAAGGAACGAAATAAAAAATAAAAACGGAAATACAAAAGCTGCGGAGAAGAAACATCGACGTCTCGCGTGAAAGAATCGCGATCGACAGAGGTAAGGAGAATTTGCAATTATGCTGATTTGAGATACAAGTTTGTGTTTCTCGTTCTTGTTGCTTTTGGTTTTCTTTTTTTTTGTTTCTTTATACGCCAGCATCGCGTTTCGCGATAATTGTGCATTGTATAATTTTCACTTTATCTCGTTCTAGCGTTGTCAATGCAGCAACGTGTGAGGTAATGACCTAACTAAGTAGTTTTTTTCCTCTGGCTTTCCCGGCTCTAATCAAGTGCCACGCGGCATTTTGACGCCGGCAGCGTTATCTCTCTAATTATTTTTCGCGACGCGTTAACTTTTGGCGGTCACTTTTTTTTTCAGAGTCCAAGGTATCGTTAGTTTCTTTTTCTTTTTGGTTCTTCTTACCGCGAGTTGAATCGTATTTACGATTTTGACGCGTAAGTGAAACACAAGCGTCGCAATTTTGCACGGAATTTCGGATAACAGCGCATCGAAGTCTCTTGTGATATCGCATTATTCTCTTTGCCCCGTTTTCTTTTAGCTTGTTTGTTGTTTTTTTCTTCTTTTCACTACGTCGCAACTTGAACGTGCGACATTAAACGTTGGCTCCTTATAACTTCGCCGAGCCCGAAATGATCTCCTCGTAAAGCTCGGGTGTCACCTCGACGTACTCCTTGCTGCCGGATCTGAAGTACACTTTGTCTTGTATTTTGTTAGGATCGAAACCCTCTTTCTGCAGATTTATCTTTTTGAGCTTGAACGTGCTCGTCATTTCGAGTTCCTTGACGATTCTGAGGAATATCGGCCGCGCGTAGGATGGAAGAGCTCTGTCCAAACCTTCGGCAAGAGCTTTGAAGTCGAGAAGACATTCGGGATCAACGATCGCCGCCATGCCGGCTCTTCCCTCCATTCCGGGCACCTGGATGAAAAGCCAGTTCAATATCGTAAATCGATCTTTCGTGTTTTCGTTCCACTCGATCGAAACAGCAGATAATCAAGCAGCCAATACACGGAGACTTAGGGAACTGGGGGTAGGAAAATGATTTACCTGAACCCCGTAAACCGTTGATTCCCGATGACCCGCGACGTTGCTCAGAACTCCCTCGACTTCAGCGGTCGCAACGTTCTCGCCTTTCCACCTAAACGTATCGCCCGTTCTATCCTTGAAGTAATAGTAGCCCAGCTCGTCTTGGACCAAGATATCGCCTGCGATAACCCAAACAAACCAGAATTACGATTCGGTATTCGACAACATAACGCGTGTGACAAAATATTACATAACGGTTACCTGAGAGAAACGCTTTGTCCCCTTTTGAAAACACGTTCTCGATCGTCTTTTTTCTCGACGCTTCCTTGTCCACGTAACCGTTGAATTCTCTCGATGCATTGCCCTGCTTTATCAGTCCTATAAACATGCCGGGCTCATCTGTGGATAGTAATATCCGGTCAATAATACTCAATCGGAACAGTGATGATACAGAGTATTCGGGATAACTTACTGATTTCAGCGCGGATGCAAAATCCATCGGGTCCTCTGATAGGCTCACAGGTCTCGGGATTGACCCTTATTATGGCCACTGGATGCAACGATTTCGGCAATATCGAAGGTACGAAACCGACCGCACCGACTTGATTGTCAACGTTAACTATCGAGCCGGAAGAAAACATTGGAAATCGTACGTTTGATCAACATTCCTCCTCCACATGTGTCAAATTCAATTATCGTTGTTTGCATACCTATATTAGCGTTGCCCTCGCTCGAGCCGTAAACTTCGGTAATTTGTTCGATCTTGAAGCGATCGACGAATTCTTGCCATATTTGAGGCCTCATCCCATTTCCCACCATCAGTCTGACCGGATGATTCGAATCTTCGGGTCGCGGTGGCGCAGATAAGAGATAACGGCACATCTCCCCGATGTACTGAGCCAGCTGGTAAAAGGAAAATATAAATAATTACCGTATCACAAGAAACAATCAGAGAATTAATCAAATCATTGATGATTTTCAGTTGAGCTCACTCACCGTACAGTTGTACTTTATGCAGTCCGTCCAGTACGCGGTCACCGAAAACTTCGTTCTCAAAGCGCTAGGTATTCCCTTGATTAGAGCACAGCCAGTTCCTACGAGTCCACCAGCCATGTGATACAGTGGTATTGGATTGTACATTATATCGCTGTCAGCGCGTAGTCCCAACATATGATAGGTCGCCGTCATCACTAACAAATATCTGAAAAAACACGAAATTCGTTCGGTCAATAATGGCGGTTGGATCCTTCGACATTCATACGTTTCTGTTCCCTAATTACTACTAATCCCTACTGGGAAACATTTGTTCAGCATGAAGGTTTGAAACATCTCATTTAGCTCGTTTGTCATAAAAAATAAAGAAAATCTTTTTTCGAATCAAATAAAATTGGTGTTAAAATAATAAGATCGAAACATTAGAAAAATCAATTTTATAAACTATCAACGGAATTGATAAATTATACCTAAATTTTGGATTATTCATATCCGAACGCGAAGAGTAAATTACCTATGCATATCAAATGGGAGCCACTTAAACTTGAGTTATATAATATTTAATGAATGGAACATGAATATTTCTTGGCGTCTATAACTTTCTTCGAAAGAGTGCATTTTTCTCCGACAACCCTAATATACAGACGTGCATGTAGGAGAGTCATATGGCACACGAACACCCGTGTGACATGTTTGTATGCGCTCGCGCGTGTAGGTATTCGTTCAAGAGCCAATCTCTAGATGCAGTCTGGCACACGCCCGTTTATAATCCCATTCCCGCTCTCGAAATTGTGGGGTCTCCCTGACAGGATTATGCATCGTTCGTAACGTTGAGAAAATATCGGGCGGGTAGGCTCCGGCGCATACTCGTCACGATTCTCGCTCTGTGCTATTGCGTAATTCCTGACCGCCGCGGGAAGCTGTGCGCGTACGCACAGGTCACGTGTTTAATCATTCATGATAAGCCTACGACGAACATCGCCAAAGATGCACAAGTTTTTTTCGTTTCACTTTTGCGTACGACAATCTAGCGTAGGATTCGCTGTAAATAGTCGCGGTTTTCATCAAGGCTATTGGGTATTTCGATTTTAGAGTAAAAGAAACTTCCAAAAAAATATCATTATTTTTTATGGAAACTAGGAAGCGAACTATGGAAGCGAAAATAGAAACTTATCACCGGATGCAAATTAATGACACAAAGAAGACTGCCGTAACCTCACAAATTTTCGAAATCAACTTTTTCATCGGCGATTAAGTTATCAACGAGAAATCGAGCATCGGTCTTTATAGAATTCGTAAACGCGGAAGTTGATGCTTTAATTTCAGGATAAAAATGTTTCGTCCTTGAAATATTTGTCTTGGCATTTAAAAAATGTCAAAAATGCTCGTACGCGGAAATGTTCGTTCTAGCGATTTGTTTTTCGTTGTTGTTTCATTGAAACAATGACTAACTTTGAATTGGGCATTTGAACCGCTTTCGGCAGACCAGTGGTACCACTCGTGAAAATGTACAGCAAGTTGTCCCGATAACCAGGCTCCTGGTCAACGACAGGTTGCTCGTCGCCACTCTCTGACATAAGCTTGTCAAGGTTTTTGGATCCTGGACAAGGAGCATTAAGCCCGGCGCCGTGACAGTACCAATCCAAACCCGGCATCGCTTCCCTGATATCGTCCATGGCTGCGAAGAAAAAAAAAACAAACGATCACTTTTCGCCGAGAAAGAAGGAACTGTTATCGATGTTTCGTCGAATTTGACTTTATCGGTTTTTACCCGAGGAAAATTCCGAGGCGTAGATAATGCTCTTGACTTTGGAGATGGTGAGACAGTGCGTGAGCAATTGCAGTCGTATATTCGTGTTCAGGAGGGCGGTAACGACACCGAGCTTCCCCAGGCCCAGCCAAGTTGCTATGAACTCGGGCTTGTTGGGCATCATTAGCGCCACCGCGTCACCTTTAACGTATCCACCTTTTTGGAACACCGAGGCTATTCGATTGCTGTACTTGTCTATCTGAGAAGGAAAAAAAACGATTCTTCGTTATTATGCGGTTGATTGTTACGTCGATATGGAAAAACCGTTATTCTTTTGTGAAATCTCTTGCATCCTTATATTATTTATTTATAACGTTAGAAAAATCATAAAAACGTTTTCCTAGAAATTTCGTCGATAAGCTTAGCTCTCTAAAATTTAATTATTTCGTAATGAAGAATTACCAAATATCTTCTCCAAAATTGTTCGTTTTAACCCAGTATTTCGATGAGTCAAGTTAACCATTATTCGTCGTAAGTTTCAGATAAACAACTATACTTGAAAGAGTTATGGCAAATGTGATACAAAGTGTGACGAGTAAATAGCCTATTCGCAAAAACATGGTAATGCCCAGTCGTCCGCACTAATTTCGTGACAAGAGCGCATTTCGCTCGATCGTCGCTCATTTTTTGTGGCAACCGTCGTGTTATGGACTTTCCAGTAATAGTTTCGAACCGCTATAAAACGAAAGACGAAAAAATGCGTTCACATTCCTGGAGCGTCGATATATTGTTTTTCATTGATTTTATAAAAACCGGATACGGGGTACTGATTGAATTTAATCATCGCTTGCATCCAAAATCGCACACAAACTCCACACGAATTAGTAAATAAAAATACAATAGTTGAGTTATCCGTTTTTCGAGACGAAAGATTTACGTTTTTGTTCTAAAAAAAAAAATCCAGCAGTTTTGAGACAAGCCAGTCTCTCTTTCGATCGAATAATTTCGTGTTTCATCGATAAAGAATTGAAATGTGAAAATTTTCTTAATAATTCCCTAATCACCGGATATCCCAAAAAATCCATTTTGGACTCACATCGGCGTTCGTCCAGATTTTTCCTTCAAAAATGAAGCACGGTTTGTTGGGATAGAGTTTGGCCCGTTCCCGAAATATCTTCATGACAGTCGAGTTGTTCCGGACGTATCGTTTGGTCTCGCGATCCGCGTTGACATACCGATACAGAAATCTGAAAAGAAAAATAACGTGAAACAAAAATGGGAAAGAAAAGAAAAAAAAAAGGGGGGGAAAGAATTAATCGATCGCGTCGATGGACGACGTAGATGGAGTTGGCCGATACAGGCGCTAAGCTCATTAACGTACTGGGCACATGCATTATTTTGCGGCCTTTCATTGATTTTCTTGCAAGAACGAGCAACGATAGTTTCACCAAAGCCCTGATATATGTACGACGCTTTAACAGGGCAGGAGGGAGGAATAGCGTTGTAGAGACAAAGAGAGAGAGAAGAAAAAAGAAGCGAAGTAAAGAAAATTCAAGCGAATTACGTTCTAGGGTTTATTCTCGTCGGGGAGTGTGTGTACCGAGTTTGTGCGGTCAAAGTTCGTTATAAAATAGAATATCGTCTCTCTCTCGACCTTTACCCGATCAGCCAACTTGTCACTTCAGTTTCTTTCTTCCTCCCTATCTCGTTCACTCTCAAGAGGAAACTTTTTTCTTTCTCCATTAACCTCTCACGAATTCGAAGCAATGGGAAAAATGAGAGTAATTGATCATCAATGGAGAATCCTATCGACGCTCTTTTGGTGTTTCAACGTCGCGAGGACGACGGCGCATCGAGCTATGAAATTAGGGGCTTGGGCGATAGGATTGAGAAACTCGCCAGGTGAACTTCAATTATTAACGCTCAAGGGCTACTAAACTTGTTTATACGTGTGTAGAGCATATAACGTAACGCATAAACGTGGACGTACACACTAACGTATCGAGGAGTGACAACCACGTGGCGAACGCGAGCACTTCTGTCATATCCAATGTACTCGTCGTCGACTCGATAATTTTCACGACACCGGTCATTAAATAAATATATTAGCATCCATTAAAATCGAGTTTCGAGGGAAACGGGGTGAAAAACGACTTTTGCGTTTGACAACGAAGGACAAACTCGACTGTATTTCTTACGCTATTCTTTCGATAACCGTAGAGGTCGGAGACCGTCAGGATATCGAAAACACGACGGAATTTTTCATATCGATTCATTCGTTTGCTCAATTTACTTTTAAATATCTTTCAGCTGTTGAACCAACGATATTTTTCGCTCGAAATCTTTTGTATCAATTATATTAAATTCAACTCAATGAGCGAACGACTAATGAATTTATTCTGAACATTCAAGCCTCTGACGGAAATTCTTTAAGAAATCAGGAATTTAAAAGAACGCGAGAAAGGATGAAAAAAAAGGTTACAAAATGATGAAAAGATCTAAAAGAATCCGCATGAGAAACCCGATAAAAAAATAAATGGAAAAATTAGATACGGAGTATCAAAGTCAAGGTTTCACACAAAAGTGCGAAATGATAGCGATTATCGACGAGGATCCAAAAACGTCAGATCAGAGTCCAAGGATTTGCGATATTTTTTCGCGTTCGTTGAGATTGAACGAGGCCAAAGTGAATCCGATTATCTCATCCCCTCGCGACCGTTACACAACGAAAATAATATGGATAACCGAGTTTGAGATTGCGCGGTTTTATTTTCCGTATCAGGGTGGCGAAAGGTCCCGGAGTAAAGGAAAAAAAGAAAGTCAATATCTTGAAAACTGTTCGCCCCAATTTTTCGAACGATACTTGGATTTCGTGGTAAGCGGAGCCTAAAGATACGTGAATACGACAAAAGTTCAAAGACGAGGGAATTTCTCCGACGTAACGTCACTGTTGAACGACGGTCGCCATTCGATTGGCGTATCGGTTTGGGTTCTCGAGAGAGAGGTATCGAGGACGCGATTCGCGTACTTGCTGATGTATAATACAGAAGATGGGCAAAGGAACGTGCAGAAGAGCGGCACGAAGAGCGGAAATCCGCGCGGACAGAAAAACCAACACAGGGAATAGGATACGTGAACGATACGAATGCGGAAAGTGAAGGGGGGTTTTCGATCGATGGTTGGTGCTTGTACGAGGTGTAGATACACCGATACTAACAACGACGAGTACGCGATGTCGCAGTTGGAGTAAATGCATTAGTGACGAAAGTTCGTTCCTCGGTAGGGAGAGCTCAAACGTCAATTACGAGCGACGAGCTCATTTCGAAAATTCGAACGATCATCATCGCGAATCCAGGAAATAAATCAATAAAATGCCACGAAAAAAAAACATTCAAGCGGACCTACGAAAAAAACAAAAGACGACACGATTATTATCCAGTTGAAGCAACGAAAATAACCATGAAAAGCACAATTGGGATATATATTAATGAATTTTGCCAAAAGATACTCACTTTATGTCACGAGGTAGCGTTCGAAGGATTATATAGAGATTCCGATGATAACGGCAAATTATCGGTACGACGAGGGCCGCCAATGTTATCTGGGCAATCCTCATGAAGGAACCGATCCGGCTACCGACGCCGACTGCCATTAGTACCGCTAACCCCAACACGAGGTAGACCAATCTGACGTCCATTCCTTACCGGGTCGCGCACCACGTCTGTAATACGATACATCTATGTATGTTTTATGCCATGTATATGTTTCTAACGTCGGAGAGGGGATTTAACCCTCGACAGCAATCGTGAGTGGGGATTCTCAAACAGCCCTTCCACATCGAGCTCTCACCACTTTTGAACACTTTTTCGAGAAGTCAAAGAGCTTATACTTGAATTTACAAAAAACCGAATAATCTAGAACGGTACTTTTTTAATTTCATTTTTATGCAACCTTCCAGAAAAAAATACGTCTTCAATACTGAGATGCAAAATTCTGGGGTGGGGTAGGAAACCCGAAATTCGATTGACCGGAAGGATCAAAATTCCGAATTTGAATTTACCGAAATTACAAATTTCGTAAAATTTTGGCTTCGTTTGGGTTTGTTTAAAATCAAGGGTTTTGAATCAAACTAACGAACCAAAACAAACCCAAACAAATTTTGTAAACCTTTACGAAATTTTTAGTATCGGACTATTAAAATTAAATAAAATTAAAATAAAATTCGGAAAGTTCTCTCTTGTTTTTCATTTTATGAAAAATTATTTACGCGCTACCCAATTTAGAGCTTTAAAAAAAATCGTTCGTCA
The DNA here is from genome assembly GCA_030522765.1 of Ophioninae sp. B BG-2022a. Taxonomy (NCBI): domain Eukaryota; kingdom Metazoa; phylum Arthropoda; class Insecta; order Hymenoptera; family Ichneumonidae; species Ophioninae sp. B BG-2022a. Next base: position 26,647 of record JAPYZJ010000152.1, read on the forward strand.
CTCGATGTCTTTTACAAGGAAAAATGTCAACGATTACAATAAATTGTTTACTAATTTACGTTTCAGCGAATCAACTAAAATATCCCAATCTTCATTGAGAATTCCTATTTTTAAATTGAATAGATTTTGATCATTTTTGGCTTGGAATCGTACCGACCAACGTGAAATCAATTTCCCATTGCGGGAAGGCGAAAAGATCGATTTCATGCAAATCGGCCAATTTCAATTAAGCCCCTCGTGATAGAGATTCCGCTGTGGTTTTATCGCGCTCGGGTCTGCTCACCCAATAAACTCGAGCGAACCGAAACGCGATTCGGGCATTGACGACTAAACGTTAAAAAGAAACGTTTATTCGACAAAATATTTTCCGGTTGAGGATTCGGAATTTGTTAATAATTTTTAAACCCGTGGTATCAAATTACGAGAATTATTCATGGTGATGAGAAGGTAATAATCGTTCGAGCTGAGAAGGCGAAATCGTTACCAAAGGCGAAAACCATTGTTTCACGCCATTTTCACACGAGCTTTTCATTAACAACGAAATGTATTTGCATGTACGTCGAAACGTATTACCAACCAACGAGGAAAACGATTTTCCTCAAAAGTTTTCCTTTCGCTCAAAAATTTAAAAAAAAACCTCGTATCAAATATTAACAACCGTTAATTTAGGCAAAAAATAAATGTCTAACAAATTACGTACGAAAAGTTCGCCTTTTCAACGCTTTTCATTAAATTCTTATTTTTGCCTTAATTCTGGTCTCTCGAATTATCGATTTTATCGTATATTATTTCCCGCATGAAAAAAAAAAGAAGCATTTTACATCAGCGATTCCAGTGGGTTAACCTCGTACCCCAGTGATCGGTTCGAAGGTAAAAAACATCACGTGCCTCTAAAGTTAGTAACAATAGGAACATTAATAACTCTGGAAAAGACGATCGATAATAAACTTCGATAAAAATATTATCAAGAAAAACATCAAAAGTGAATCCAACAACAGTATCATCAACAACAACAACAACAACAACAATAATAGTAAGTCATCATTCAAAATAACGAAATTGTTGTTTTAGCAACAATCAGCGAGTCACGACAAAAACACGAATCATTGTTGTTACCATTATTAATGTTGCTAATGTTAATATTGTTATCTCGTTGAATATCGTTTTATTTTTTTATCGTTATTATGTTTTCAATGCGTTGTTATATTATTATTACTAATTTTATAACATTATTATTATTATTATTATTATTATTATTACATTATTATTATTGTTGTTGTTGTTGTTGTTGTTATATAGATCGACCTTCTCAAGGTCATGATGACGCTCCATATTTTGCCCAATAGCCTACCTAATGTTCTTTGGCCTAACCCCTATTTTGCCTATCTGGGTATATCGCGAACTTATTTTGTGCTCGGTCACCTATATCCCATGGTCTTTTCAACCAGCCGAGCGTCCGGCATCGGCGGATTTACCCAAACCGCCGGGGTAATCGTTACACACACACACACCAATGTACGTAAGTTCATGAATATATTTGTATGAATATATATTTAGATGTAAGGTACGTGTTACGTGTACGAACTCAAACGCCTACAAGCATGTTTGGTTGTAGGCGTAAGAGTTGGACTCACTGAATGGAAAAATTGATTTCTTTCCACCTGAGCACACTGAATGATGTACGGCAAAAGTATGTGAAAAAGGATACGACGGTTATCACGATCGTGAATTTGTTCGAGGGATCTTGCCATGTATGCGCGTTTACTACTTAACGATCGGCGCATGCGTGTCGTGGGTGGATGAAAAAAAAAAAATCGGCCCGCATCAACAAAACCGTGAAAAAACAATAAAATGGTACGGACGGAACGTTGCGAACATTGTATGACTTTCGCCCGAAATATTGAATATCTCCACAGCTGACTTGCGAGAAAAAAGAAAAAGGCTTCCGGGGCTTTCCGGTCGAGGAAAAAAAAGTGAACTTTTTCGGTCAACTCGTTCTTTAACCTGAAGACAACACGCGAATTCCGCTAGAGGGAAAACGACGAAATTGTCGCGTGCCGAAGTGTCTCCTGACATTCGGAAGCCATAGAAAAGAAAGTATCGATATTTGTGGTGTTGCGAGGGCAAAATGACGCACGCATTAATTGTACGCGGCAATTAGCCTCCCCGCGGTTCGTATAAATTCTTGTAAATACGTGAATACGCGCGTGCGTGTGTTCGTGGTTGGAAAATTGGGTTTTTCGTTTCGCGAGGGGTTCCGACATTGGAAAGATGTGTATGTAGTGCGCATGCGTATGTGTACGAGCACGAGTATCAACGGGCGCGCTCTGACGGCAAAATATTTCACCACGCGATATACGTATCAACGTTCCCGATGGTACGTGATCACGGGCCACCTGGTCCGATTGGCCCGAAGCCGGTAAACGTCACCATCTGCTCCGTTCCGTGCACGATTTCGTAACTTTTCTTATGAATACGTGCATACGATTATATGTACTTATTATCGTATGTACGAATACATACATACGATTATCGACGGTGTCTAATGAAAATTCTAATCCGGATGTTAGTTCATCCTCAAGACGAGAAAGGTTGCGGAGTCGATGTTACTCGAAACTGCCGAATGAATAATACGAGCGCCAACGCTTGGTTAGCGCCACCTTCGTTTCTTTCGTTAAGGAAAAAGTAATTCCCATAAAATATAAAAGCGAAAGAATTAATCGATTCGATACGGTAAACTTTTTATGGACATCCGCCTGACGACAGGCCGCCATTGAAATCCTTTGGCGCACAATAGCCCAATAGAAACGATTAATCACGAATTATTTAATAAGCGCGTAAATAAAGTTTCGCGATTGTGATTCACCGAATTTTTAAAGACCCGCCAAGCCGTAGGGCACTTCAGGCCACGCGTTCGCAATTGTCTCCCCTAATTCGCGTCATTTTTCCGCCGAGTTCATTTCTGGCTTTGTCGCAAGGCGGCAAGTCAGTTATGCCTTGTCGAGGACCTCATATCGATCGCAGCGCTCGCTCGTACGCTCGACTCATAAATTTTACGGATACGAAGGGGGGAAAAACGGAATAACTGGTTTCAATCAACGTTCAACCTTTGCGGATAAGATGCAACGATGATACTCGTTATCGCAAGAAATCAAATAACGATCGAGGATATGCCGAGCAAAGTCGAAAACTCGTTAAGTTTTTTTCTCTACGTATCAAGTCCACCAAAGTAAACGTCCAAGTGCGCAATTCCAATTGCTCTCGTAATAATATCCATTTTTTCTCCACACTCTGATGACGAACCATCACAAAACATTTTTTTTCACGCGGAAAAACGCAGGAGTGTAGAACGGAATGAAAAATTGCCACTGAGATGTATCAACGGTTTTACGCGACCCGAATGTTGCGTAGAAGAAGGGTATTATCAGAAACGACATTTCAGAGCTGATCATTACACATTTAGTGGGTTTGCCGAAACGTCGAAATACACGGGATGAAGCCAAATTCGACAATAATAACAATTCGAACTTCTCAGCTCATAAGACGAAGAAATATTAATATTCAACGCGCGTGGAACTTCCGTCGTAGATCCGTTCATCGCACAAACGTTGAGCATCTCGCGTGTGTCGCCCGAGAATTCAACATTTCCGATTCGTCGTTTTAAACAAGAAAAAAAAAATATCGATGCGCTGAACTTACTCGTGAACGCGGTGAACAAAGTAAACGTTCTTCACCGCCCGAGGAATGCAATAAGACGTAAAAAGTCGAATATTCGGTGGGATATAATATGCCGGGAAGCGGAAAACACGCGCGTACTCCACCGATGACGAGCGAGCTAACACTACCGCTTGGGTACAGACCGCGTTAACGGATATATGTCTCCTTCAACCCCCTGCCCACTTCGCGAACACCTCTGGCGGATATACGGCGAACCCTCGAGTCTCGCGATACACGGACGGCCGTGTGCGTCGATTAACCGACGCCTCAAAGCTACACCGTTTCACCCCCTCTACACTCGGCTTTACGTGAGAAACGAAACATTCTTCGTTTCCCTTCGGTACTCTTTGCGGCCGCCTGATTCGGAGCACCAATTTTCAACCGTGTCGAGAGCGTCTGTTCCCTCTCTTCATTTCTAATCCTCTTATCAATCGACTCCTCGTTGTATACGCTTAGTATACGCAAATTCATTTTTTTAGATTGCAATCAATTATGTAAGAAAATACGAAAAAGAACTTGTTGAAAAACTGTCGGCAAATTATTCGACGTTCGAAGTTTAATAGTAAAATTATTAGAAGATTCGTTAAACTTATTAAATATGGAAGATTGAAAATACAATTTACTGCGTAAAACAATCTTCCAATCGAAAATTGCACATTTTGAATCCAGTGGAAGTTTAGCAGTTCTTTATAAGAAGAAATCAAAAATAAAAATCAAAGAAATTTTGTTGCATCTATATGATGAGACCTTTAATAACCTGTTAACCTTGAATAACCAAAAAATTTTCAACTCAATAACCTAACTTTCATTCGCATCAAAGATCGAGTAAAATTTCCAAAAATGACCAGGCTTATGAAATAAAGGTTGTGGCCAGGATGTCTCACGCGCAGTATCATGGGAATTTTTTTACTCGCGTTTTTGAAGCAATAAAGGTGAACAAGCATGCCGAAAGTACCTAAAACGATTTTCTCAAAATGTAGAAAATGAGTAGTCTTTGTATTCATCGCAGTAGCTCAGATATTGAAATGAACTATGAGATATACCAAAAACCCCAATTACGATAATTACAAAAGCAATTATGCTTTCAAGAGACATATTTATTTTTTCGCTTCCGTGTATTTTACAGCTTAAAAGACAGTGTGGTAAATAAATTGAGAGCAAACGGCGCATGCGCCGTGGTCGCGGGGAAAAAAGACAAGAGCTGTTTCTCTCTTCGTCGCACATCACTTCCTCTTACCGTTACGCACCAAGCGGTAGAAATATGAAATAAAAACTGAGTCCGAAAGGGATGCTACCCCCACTATCGTGACCGTCCGAATTTCGTGTAAGATCGTACCATCGGCTGCTGGTTAGACTAAACACGTACGTGAAACGTCGCAAATCAACCAACCTCGTGCAATGGGAAAACTCGAAGCGTCAAGCGTCGGTATATCGCATTTGAAGTGCAAAGTGCAGCACGCGTAATGAGGACGTTCGTGTTCACAACGCTATATTTATTTCCATTCGTTTTATCATTTCGTGATAAGAGCGCGTGGTTTTGGCGAGGGGCGGATGTGCGGAGCGTGGCTAATTGAACGAGTGTAGACAAAACACATTTTTTGCATATTTCATCATAAATTAAAACTTATTATCGAGAAGCGTGTGAGAATTTGTTTATTCTTAAGGGCATGACGAACATCGACATAACCTCACAAATTTTCAAAATCCGTTTTCTCGGCGTGGATTAAGTTTACGGCGACAAATCTAGCATCAGTCATTGCAGAATTCATAGAGGCAGAAATAAATGCTTGAATTTTACGACAAAAATGTTTCGTCCTTGAGAAATTGCGATTAAAAAATTTCAAGTATCTCTCTTGCACTCGTGTGTCACGTGGTACGTCTTCGACATGTCCTTAAAATGATAACGTTAAAAAATTGATACGTTACACATTTTCATGAGCTGTTTTCGATCGAGCGTTTTATCCGTTGATACAAACGATACAAATGACACAAGCGTTATCTTAATGAAAGCGTCAACATCAAAATACTTACGATCGCAATATTTCGGCCGTAAACAAAGTTCTCGTTGAACGTCTAGCAAAAAGTCGAAATTCCTAACCTCAAACTTGACCAATTTGAATCCTCGTCGACGGCGATATTTAAGCAAAATCCTCGGCACATCCGTAAACACGCGTAGATTTACGACGACACCACATACCCCTACTTCTTTTCGTCACACGAAAAGCAAATCACGCCACACGACGCGGCCACGTACGGCCGGCAACTTTGTCGAAAAATCGAGGCGGTTTGTGCATAGGCGGCGACCACGTGGCTCTTCTTTTGTTTTCTCAACGCTTTATGCTGAAGGTCACGGGATCAAGCGTGATTTTACACAAGCAATGTAACAAAAAGTACGAGCATTAACAGCCCAGCACAACAATGGAGATGAGAAAAACACGAAATAGACTGATAAGAACGGTTTTCGTGATTCGATGATAAATTTGAGAAAAAATTGCCACCGCGATACAGTTGCGGAATTTTGGGATCTTCGTAGCGAAAACGTTGCCGCGATCTCGAGTACACGGATGGAACTGAGTGATTATAAATAGAAATTATGGCGCGCCTGGCGACGCCATTTGTATTCTCTGCTTCACACCCGTGCACTCGTATAGGAAGTAGGAAACGCGGTTGAACGGTACAGTACGATTCCTCGTAAGTTAATTGCCTAATTACTTGATTCGGTACCTCACTTCGAGAACACGGATCACAATCACGCTCGATAAAAACAATGTGTTTTGATTTTCTCCCAAACGGATCAGACGTTAAGAAAACCATAACATAATCCTTAGTTTTCCAAAAGAACGGAAGGTTTCTTTATCTTTTCTCGTAATATCGGGTGTCTGAAGAAATTAGTGATTTGGTCGGTTGAATAGCACTGCTCTATAAGAACATGTAAAAAACCAACCTAACCTCTCAAATTTTTTCAACCCAATTTTCGTGTGGATAGTTACATTTTTTACGAACAAAAAGCACGTCTTATTTGTTTGTTTTTTCAAAAATTGTCCTTTTTTGAGAAATTTCGATTACGAAATGTCAATTATGTCTTGCATCGGAAAGGTCTCCGGTCAACTAAGCGTCAGTTGAAAAAAACAGTCTCTGTCCTTTTTCGCGACTCTTCGGAAGTAATTTATGAGAAATTGTACTGTAGCACACTCTCTTGCGCCTGTCGGCTGCGTTCGAACGGTACTCCTTGCAGCTTCCGTACTTTCGCGCGAATCCCAGGCTTACCAACCTTTTCGTCATTAGCTGAGTTTGGAATAAAATTGTCGACTCAACTTTCACAGTTCGTATTGGATCGTTATAAATAAAAAAAAATTGCGAGAACATTGCGTTTCCGGATATTGGTCGGGATAAGCGACGATTATTGAATATTCAATATCTTTGAATAATTCGCTTCCTATTTCGAAAAATCATTTCGACAGACTGAAATAAAAACGAAAATTCACGAATTTTCAAAATTCCTAGTTGGAAATCGAAAAAGCCTCATCTACTAAATTTTGTCAAAATCGAGTGAATTTCGACATTGCTCAATGCCTTTAATCAAATATTGGATCCATTGGATTTCCATTTTCGTTGAAATAAAAAAATTTTCTAGCCTTTCTTCGATTACTGATATAAAATTCTCCACTGTAAAAATTCCTTCTTCTCTTTCAGTTTTAATTCCGCAAAGAACAAATTTGAATTGTTTCGAAGGCTTGTGCCCGACTCGAATTTCATATTTAGTAAACACATCGTTAAAATTCCGTCAAACGTGTCATTAGAAAATAGCAAAGAGTTTTATTCGAAAAAAAAAACACACATATCAACAAGTAACAACGTTCATTTTCGTTAAGTGGTAGTGAGGGACAATCCGAGGCTCGTATGTGGGGAAGTTGAGAATTGCGCTAAAACCGAAATCTATTCGGATGAAAATCGTCAACCCGATAATTAGGATTAAGTGTCAAAAATCGTTGCTTCGCTTCATGGGACTTCCGGTTTCCCAAAACCGTGTGCGTAAGAGACATCGTTGAATAGCCATTCGAGAAAAATATACGTGACGCTTTCTTCGAGCCTCTATTTCCGCTTTTCATCGTCCGCAAAATGGTCACTCCGTAGAAAAACAAATCTCATGGTCTAAGGTACCATTTTCCTATTGCCAAGTGGGACGATGTTTCAAACAGCCAATTAGCCGGAAATCTACATACGAACCTAGGATTCTCATTTTCGTAGTCTAATTCGCACAATTAGGCTTATTCAAGGTGGAACGTATTGGCCAGCGCGCGAGGCTACACAACCGAGATCTAATACCATCGAATTTGCGGCGAAACATTGCCTGGGCGAGAAAAATAAAAATCCCCAATCCCCAGCGTAAAAATCGTTGTCTACCTCGAATAGGATTTTTCCAAGCTTGATAAATTTTCTAGCACAAGCTTTGATTGTTTTGTATAGAGCTAGCATTATTTATTTATGTACATAGAAAAGAGAAAAAGAAAACGACATCCCTCCTAATTTGTTATTTTGTGCAATAGAAAAATATATAAATACAGCTGTTTCTGAAAGATCCAGCGACGATTTTTTTCGGGCTTCGAAGTAATTTTTTGCCTCTTTCTGGACAAGGAACCAGATCCGATACGCTTATCGCTCTTTTCGTGCTTGTATACTCGTATATATATATATATATATATATTTGTATGTACGTATGTATGTATATGTATATATGTATCGGTTGTGTGTTTTCGTACGTATCTCGAGTCTCACAAGCTACGCGAAAGAACTGATGAGAATAAATTTAACTGCAACGCTCGTTGCAGGCCTCGATAAGCTCAGAATCGTACTTTGCCCGCTTGTATCTGATCGTAGATCTCGGGCGTCAACTGTTGGTAGCCTAATTTTTGATCGTAATAGTACAATTTGTCGTTTATCTTTCTCGGATCGTAGCCTTCCTCTTGAAGGTCCTTCTTCTTGAGCTTGAACGTACCCGTGAGGTCAATCTTCGTTAATGTTCTGACGAACAGTGGCCTCGCGTAACTCGGAAGTTGATCCTTGATCGATGCGCTCAAACGGCTCATATCGACGCTACTGTCCGCGTCGTAAATCGATGCCATTCCTGCACGACCTTCGTTACCACGTATCTGCGAGTTAAAATTCTATTAATTTTTTTTCGTCAATGCAAGAGCTCGAATACGAATTTTCGGGCAATTTTGATAACTAGGGGAAACAACGGGTAGCGTGGAATATTCACCGAGCTTTTTTGTTAGCTCTGATTTTTTGAATTTCTTCGATTTATTTTTAATTCGTTCGCATTTTTTAAATTTCTTCGATTTCCTTCTCATTAGCTCTGATTTCTTAAATTTCTTTTATTTCTTTTGAAGTAACTATAATTTCTTAAATTCTTTCTCGAAATTAGAATAAAATGAACTTTGATAATTCCGATATATCAGAAATCACATTTAGGTAGATGGATGTAAGCGAAAATTTAGTTTTGCAAGTAGAATATAGAAATTGATAATCCAATGGAGAATCTGATGTACCTCGACACCGTAAACGATGCAATCTCGGTAATTCACCAAATTGCTCACGACCGCCTCGACCTCCGACGTAGAAACGTTTTCACCTTTCCATCGGAACGTATCGCCCGTTCGATCCTTGAAGTACAGATAACCTAGTTCATCGGCAACTAGGATATCGCCTGAAAATATACACGTATGTTTCCAACTTTTGTATCTTACGGAAAACCTTAGCCAGGTAACACTCGATAACACGTGTTATCATTAAAATAAGTACGAACAAAAGTACACAAGTCACCTGACAAAAACGCAGAATCTCCGCGCACGAATACATCGTAAACGATTTTACTCTCGGAGGCTTTTTCGTCGACGTATCCAAGGAAAGCCCGGGATGGATTGTTCGGAATGATTTTCCCGATGAAAACACCAGGTTCGTCTGAAAATACGAGACTTTTGTACATCAAACCATCCTCAAAATGAATTCACGAAAAATCATAATTTTTATCGTGTTTCGAGAACTGACCTGGTCCGCAAATTTGGCAAAGGCCTTTCGAGTTTCTGATGGGTTCACCGTCCGCGTCAACTTTGATGATGGAAATAGGATAAATTGCGGGAATAATCCTCGATATAAAACCGATCGCTCCCATGGTATTGTCGACGTTGACTACGCAAAAAAAAAAAACAAATAAAAAAGTTAAAGGCGACGAATGAGCGATTAAGAATCGAGGGGAATCAAAGTACCAACCAATGTTGGCGTTGCCTTCGGTCGCTCCGTAAAACTCAGCGACTCGTGGTATTTTGAAACGATTCACGAATTCTCGCCAAATCTGAGGTCGCAATCCGTTTCCAAACATGAGCCTTACATTGTGCTGAACCGCATCCTGTTTCGGTGGAACGGCCAAAATGTATCGACACATTTCGCCGATGTATTGACCAACCTGGTGTCGAAAATATAAACGTATATTAAGAAGAAGAATTTTATGAGATTACGTAATCGACAAATTTGCAATTATTTTACACATAGATGGAAACGTAAACAATGATATTCAAATAACGTAATGTTTATGCAAATTCCTTGAACGAAGAAGCTGATTGAGAATACAACCCCTGATCGACTCACCGTACACTTGTACTTCGCGCAATCGTGGAAGTACGAACTGGCTGAAAACTTTTTCCTAATTACTACCGTCGCACCGTGGAGCAGTGACTGGCCTACGGACATGATACCCCCAGCAGTGTGGTACAACGGCAACGGCGTGTAAAATCTGTCGGAGTTACTAAATGCCGCGATAAAGTGTATTCCAGTAGCGATGAACATAAATCTGAAAGAAAAAAAAAATAAGTCCGTTAAAACGACAATTTACATCAACGTCGAAACTCATACACGAAACCCCAAATTCTACAGTGCCATCTAAAAAAATAATCCGAACGAAAACGACTTAATTCGGATTATTTAATTGCGGATTATTAGAATTACAAATGCGACAATTGAAGCTCTATTATCTAAAATACGCGACAGTTGATAAGAGTAATTCAACGTTGAAGAATAATTGAGCGAATTTATGAATGAGGTATTTATCGGACGATAGAATATTCCCAACTGTAATTGTCAATTGCTGTGATGACTGGTCTCTCGTAACAATTTTCTCTCGCCTCACGCAATCATTGTTTTTTCACGCGTGTCGGATTTTCACGTCAAACGTAGAACTTTGATCCGTCGTTGGGCTACGAGAAATTCGAACGATTGCTCGGATGTTCAAGGTCGACGCGTCGATGACCTTGACTGGAAAAGTATCTAAACGGGCAGGAAATATTTGACGTTTTCGTCGTGACAAGAGATTGTCTAGCTGACAATTCCGGAAACGACGAATCCATGTAACACGTTTTGCTCGTCATTCATCACCTTGAATTCGTAATGACCGCCGCCTTTGGCAATCCCGTCGTGCCGCTCGTATAGATGTAAACCAATTTGTCGGAATATGTTCCCTTCTCCTGGATGACCGGAGGTACCGAAGGTGCTTCGGTAACCAACGACGTTAAATCTTTCTCCTTGAGACCCGTCGAATTCGTCTCGATCTCGTTCCCGTATCGATAGAGAGCCATTTTTGCATTCAACGATGAAGCCACATCTCTGATAGCTGCGCAAAAAATAGCTCCGTGAATTTTCCTTTACGATCGATTATTATAATAATCGATCGTAAAGGAAAAATTTACGGAGCGGGCGGTTAAAAAAAAACGCGGTTGCAACGTGGAAACGTTCAATTGGTCCTGATTGGACGCCGGGTGACGTCGATGTTCAGGTTTTCCTTTTCGTTTTGGTTTTTTTTTAACTCATCACATATTCGTGCGTGTTTCGGTCGATTTCACCGGTACAACGTTCAAAGGGTACGAACACAAATTTCCTGACTGTTTCTTGGCCTGTTGGTTCTCTTGTCTCTACTTTTTTCCAGGCTCCGAAATAACAACAGAAATTTGTGACAACAGTGTTACATTTTTCGTTCGTGATTCAAAAAATAGTTTGGACATTAAGAGTAACATAGTGGATATTTATTTCTGAAATTCTACCATTTTATTATTTTTAATTATTTTCTTCTCTTTTATTCTATTATTATATTTTATATTAGTATTTCTTTTATTGTTATATTATTGTTTTTTTATTATTTTTTTTTCTAGTTATTTAGAAATTCGGCCATTTTATCGCCGAATTTTATGTTCGATCTTTTCAAATATTCAATAAAGTTCGATTTTGCAATTTTTTCCGTCAACTCTTCAGCTTGCTTGCAGCGAAAAAAATAAATATTACAATATACATGTTTCCATAGAGACGAAGAATCGCGATTTTTTTGCGTTTTTCAACCCACGAGTGCAGATAACTAGTCATAAAAAAACTAACCGGGGCATAAGTAAACCGAATGCTTTAACATTAATCAGTAAAAACTCTGACCTCTCCGAAGCGACTAATTAAAAAGCGAAGTTTTTATGAAATATTAGAAAAAAATTGTTTGTCGCTTGCGTCACCTCTAATCGAAAAAAAAGATGGAACATGCGATTCAGGGATTACAGACACGATAATTTCGCGATTAAAACGATATAACTGATTTCCAAAACGACATATTCCATTTCTCGTTATCCCATAAACAATTTGTCTTGAATTTTCACTCGTTCAGTCTAATAGTAGTTTAGCCTTGACAGTCTATCTCAACGTTGGTTTTTCTTACTCATTAAAAATGATGACGTCAACCATCACAGAAAAACCGATAAAACGATGCAAAATGTTTTTTTTTGTTAATGGATTTTTGTACGCGGTTGAATGAATATTTTTCAATGAATCTTGAGGTGACTTTCTTGTTTGGGTTTATAAAGGTCGAAACTATTTTTCATTCTTGATACATATTCTTTCGAAATGATGTTTTTTTTTTCGCATCATTTCGATCTTTGAATCGTCATATTTCCCTAATCGTTCAAACGATATTCAGATTTGTCAGTTTCGCATCATTGACGAATCGATAATCCAAGATTTTTCGTAATATCGTACCTTCGGACAATTCACAGCCGAAAATGAGTGCTTGACAGTTGGCGACGTTGATGCTGTGCAGCAACGAACTTTTTCGTAAATTTGTGTTAATTAGGGGAACGATAACACCGAGTTTACTGAGGCCGAGCCAAATGGCGACGTATTCGGGTTTGTTTTCCATGAGGAGGGCGACAGTGTCGCCTTTTCGATAGCCGTGACTCTTGAAGATCGTGGCTATCTTGTTGCTGAAGTCTTCCACCTTTCGTAAAAAAAGGAAAAAAAAACAAGCGTTAAGACGTAAGACGAGTTCATCCGAGCGATGCGACGGCGAGAGAGGATGAAAAAAAAAGACTATTCTCGAGACCACTTGAATGCGTAATTTGATTCCTTTTTTCTTGGCGCTTTTTTTTATCTTCCTTTTCGCAAGCCAAGCGTGTATGGACTGAGAGAGACGTTTCTGTCGTAGAGATTCAATATTTATATGAATAATATTTTTTTGCCGCCTTAAGATCCATAAAAGACTCGTTGTGCCGTCTCGTCTCGCACGTGTTGACTCAACTCGACACTATGTTACTCGGCACTGATCTCCTCGTCTCTACATCTCTTCAATCGTATCGCTGTAGATTTTCAAAGTATTCTCAAACGTTTCAACGCTTCGTGAATTTTATCAACGATCTTTGTGCGGCCAAAAACGCTTTAGATAACGGAACATAGATTTATAAACAAAAGATCATTTTTATAATTTTATATCTGATCATTTAAAAATATCTACGATTTTACGATTGATAATTAAAAATAATAATTTTTAAAAATCATTCGAGTGTCTCAAGGGGATGCAAAAAAGGACAGAACCGAAACCGAACGGACGGAAAATATTGATAAATCTTTCGCAAACTAAGCTCTAAATTGAAAACGCATTTATAAAAAAAAGTCCAAGCACATCTGACTCGAAAAAAAAAAACATTTTTCTACTTTTCAGTCCATAAAATCTTATAATAAAATCTTTAAATTAAATAAATAATAATAAAATACATTTTTTAATAATACATTTTTATAACTTTAAATAATAATAAAATTAATAAAATCTTCTTTTTTCATAAACATTTCTTTAACACAAATTTTTTTTTCGACCAAGCGTGAATAATTAACCCAAAATAATAAACAACTTATTCAACGTTAGAATAGTAAAATAATAAAAAATCGAAAAAAATGAACCTGCTGGAAGGACCATTCTTGATCCTCGCAGATGAGACATGGTTTGTTGGGATGCCGAGTGACGAATTGGCGAAAAACGTCGGCGACACTGCGGTTCTTTTTCTCGTGGGCTTTTATCGTCAAAACGAGCCTGATGTAACGCAGCAGGGCCCTGAAACGAAAAAATTGAGGGGGTCGTGAAAAGCTCGAGGCAAAAGTGGAACTTTGTATTTCTTCTTCTGCATTGGTGAACGGTAGACGCGCGTTGTCATAAATTAACGCTATCGTACGTCAGTTAATGCATTATGCGTCGGTCCGAGTGCGCAGTCATCGATGTTTCGTCGACGATTCGACTGATCCGATTATTCGATGGAACGGGTAAGGATCTTTTTTTTTTTTTTTGTGTGTCAGTAACGACTAACTGGAAGAGTGAAAAAAAAAAGATGTGTGCCAACGTTGCGACTCCTGTCGCTAATATGAAAGGAAATACCGCCGGACGTGGGGGGGAGGAGGGGTCATCGAATAATAGAATTGAGTTCATTCAAGTGTTACGCGTGGCGGGATTCAGCTTCGAACACGCACGCGAACATCGCGTCGAATCATCCCAACGCAGCTGTTATTTACTTCTCGCCGTAGCCACGTTCCTTCGACCGTTAATTTATTATTCAAAAATCATCAAAAATCCTCCCCCCCCAATTTTTACATCTGAAATAATTGGCGACAATTTTTCCCTAGGGAAGCAACCGATTCGAACAATTTCTTTTTTTGGAATCATTTCTTTATCAAAATTTCTTTACCTTTTCATTTTGGAATGCACTGATGTTTTCGGTTTTCCAACCATTTCGGTTTCGCAACATTAGTACGTTTCGAAAAATTCAACGGAAATTATAATCGAAAAACGAATTATCAATGGACAATAATTGGTTGAATTTTCGTTGATTATTCAAAATTATTGGAATATTTTTATTAACTTTCTTCATTTTGCTTTACTTTGAAAAAGTAATAGCAATTATGATTCTATTTTTGCTTTTGCTTCCATTTTAAATACGAAGAAACGTGATTCTTGCTTCTTTTTTTTGGAGCTGTAATTTTATTAAATTGATTTTATCCAGTAATAATTTGTTAAGATAATATCTTCACAATCATTATATATTATTTAAATACGATATTTCAAAAACCTTATCAAACCAAATTTAGTATTATTTGTTCGTAGCTATTTTTTCGAATCTAGAATAATTGTAATTCTAATCAAGTTGATCTTTTTTTTATTGATGATTTGATTGATAAATAATCATTTTCTGAATGAAGGCTTTCGTCCAGAAATGTCGGAAATAGATGGCTGATTGATTCCATCCCAAAGCTAATCTAATTAAGACCACCATAATTATATCAATCCCCACCACAGTTTTTCAATTCAAAAATCGGGTTTCAAACAGAAATAATTGAAAATAAAATGTCTCACCAGAAAAAATGTTTTTTCCATAAAAACATGGAAATACTGATTCTACTATCATCAATATTGAAACAATTGTTCGAAACATCGGTAGATTCTTTCATCGAAGTGAAATATGTTTTTCCATAAATACCGGTTCTACTTTCATCAATATTCAAACAATTGTTCGAAACATCGGTAGATTCTTTCATCGAAGTGGATCCAGAAATAGACCACGCTAGGTAAATATGTAAATGCTTGTGCAACGTCGCGAAACCGGAAAAAAAAAACCATGAACTCGCGATTGTAAACCGAGAGTTCGTCTTCCGCGTCCGCGGTCAGATAAACGCCGCGAATCGGATTTACACGGCAGGAAACTTTCATTCCGTGACTTTCACCGACAACCTCGCGTGTATATCATACGGAGAGAAATAAAAGCGCGAGAATCGTGTTGCTACACAAAGTTGACCGCGAATTTCAAAACGAAGATAAAAAAAAAATTCCGTTTCATTTTTAAAAATTTTTTGCTTACGCGCTGCTTTTTCCCTCCCCTTTTCGTTTCGCGATACGTAACCCAAATGATAAGACGGTTTCACAGCGACGTATAGATATAGGGATGTGAAACGTGTCTCTCGGATGCGACGCCATTCCCGTTACTCCGTCAAACCGCGTCGCGACCGGCGTTTACAAACGCTTCGAATTTTTCGTTCTCGCAATACAAAATAACGAAAAAAAAAATATTTTGTAAAACTTTTCGTTTGTTTATTAACCGTTCGTGATTTTCGCGACGCGTTGCTCAATCGTTGTCCGACGTCGAGGATGTTTAACGTGTGCACGGTTGACTCGAAAAAAAAATAAAATAAAAATAAAATAAAAATAAAAAAATAATAATTTGACGTGAAAATAAAAATCGCAAAATATTTCGACGTTTCGCGGTTATCAGCCACGTCCGCGTTTACGTCCCGGGCACTTTTATGAAAAACTTCGATTCCTTTCGATGATCTAACTCTCCGATGATTGAGTCTCTTTCTGGATAACTGGGAAGCCGAATTTATCTCGCCAATTTTCAAAATCTTGCTTCTGTGATCTACCATCGTGAAACACTTTTTTTCCCGTACCACTGCGCTTTCTGAAACGAGTTTGGAAACAGTTTTTATATTCGAAAACGAGAAGAGTTCCGATTAATTAGAGATCGAGTGCAAATCGTAAAAACGAGAATACGAGTATTTCAATCGTACGTCATAATTCAATCGACCGACCAAAGGATACGTATCAACAGAAACTCGTTTCCAGCTTGATCATACTTTGATCTACCCAATTAAAAGAAAAACCGTTCGCGATGAAAGACTTCGTTACAGCGATTTTTTTCCAGAGCAAAATTATATTTAGATATTTGAACATACTTTTTAATGTAGAAAAACTCCTGATAAACCCAAACGTACGATTAGTTCAAACAAAATAGGTTTTGAATGTTATTATTGTTATTATATTCATTTTACTGTTTTTATTATTCACATTATTATTGTATTGTTATTAATATTGTAATATTCATATTTGTTTGGGTTAATATTGTACTAATACTATTTTACTATTATTATTAATATTATTATTATTATTATTGATATAAATGTGTATTCATATTGTAGAAATTTGTCATATTTTCCCAATAATCCGCACCTTTTTGACATTCTTATAAAAACAATGTATTCTCATTTATTGGTTTAAAAAGATCGAAAAAAATTTAGCCATTCGGGCCAATGATAATAAGCCAGTGAGAAGTGAAAGTGGTAAAATTCCAAAGATGTTTTCAGTGACAATCAAAAAAGCTAGCAAACGTTTTCCCACGATCAAAAGAATTTTTTCAAATAAGAATGTGTCATCGAAGTATGAATTATTGGGCAAAACGAAATTTTCAATTATTTTCGTTTGTTCAATTATCTAAATATTCTTTGACAA
Organism: Ophioninae sp. B BG-2022a; assembly: GCA_030522765.1. NCBI lineage: Eukaryota > Metazoa > Arthropoda > Insecta > Hymenoptera > Ichneumonidae > Ophioninae sp. B BG-2022a. The sequence goes on from JAPYZJ010000152.1 coordinate 43,985, forward strand.
ATTGGACTTACGAAACCGATTGAAAAAAAAATACTTTTTACAATTTTTCACCGACAATCGAAAAATGTTTGAAAAAATTGATTTCGTTCGAGGATGAGGAATGAAGGGAAAAGAATATAGTTTTGAAGTCCGCATAGTCGAGCTCCACGAATAGAGCGGTGAAAATAAAAAGAGAAATGAAATACCGTGCATCACGCGGTGCGGTTCTGATCGCGACGTAGAGCCATCTGAGTCGTCCCCCGGCGACGAAATAAGCGACAAGGGCAACGAGACCGAGTTGAAGGACAAATATTGGTCCCATAAATATCCAGACGAGAGCGAGAAGAGCAACGATAATGGCGATTAGCAGCATAGCAATGAGGAGGCTCCGAAGCAAACGAGCGACTGTTCGGAGGCATCCACGTCCACGTGGTACCACTGGCCCAGGTAATACTGTCCTCTCGTGTACCCCTTCCACTTCGTTCTCGAGCACCGACGAGACCGTCTCCGTCGATCCACCACGATTTCTTCCCCTGCTACTATTCTTCTTTTCCTCTCCCCTCTCGACGTCCTGTTTGACCAATACAAGCTTAAATTACGAACGCAACTCGCCTCCATTATTTCTCGTGGCTATGTGTCCGCTCGAGCCGCCCATTTAGCTTTAACACTCGCTCAGCGAGTTTCTCACCTCAGCCGCCCCCAATACCCATCGTATGAGGAAATCCACACTCTTCCCTCATTTCCCGAGTACCCCCACACCCCCCCCCTCCCAATTTTCTAATACGAATTACGATTTTATCAACTTTGATAATTGGGGGATTGTTGTGCCCGGAAAATTCATTATTTTTTAAATTTATAATATTTATTAATATCTGTTAATTTGTTTTTTTGTGTGTAATCACTTACATTCGTTTTTCGCACATCGTTAAATTCGTTTCTTTTTTATATCAGTAAATAAACCTTTTTTTGATATCGGTGAATTAATTCTTTTATTTTATTTTATGAGAATTTTTTTATCCAATTAAATGCATATTTTTCATATCGCTGAATTAATTTTTTAATTTAACTTTCAATTTTTTTAATTGCGATAAATCATTCTTTTTCTAAATAAAAATCTGTTGATATCTATTAATTTGTGTTTTATATCTAATAGTTTACATTTGTTTTTCGCATATCGTCAAATTAATTTTTGTATATCAGTAAATAAACCTTTTTTTAATATCGGTGAATTCATTTTTTTTTTTAATATTATTTAATGCATTTTTGTATATATTTGAAAAATAAGGCATTTTGAAAGCGTGATTTCTAAGGATAAGAATCCTCAACAATGCATCGATTGGTTAATTGTTTTACGATTGTTTTAGCAAAGATATTCGATTTTTTGTCCGGATAGAAAAACTACAGGTTTCTTAATACTTTTGCACGAACGTGTACAAGTCAGAAACTTTTGAACGGCTGTATATTAGGAACTTACGAAATTAATTATAAGGTATGACGTTCGCAAGAATTCTGGAAATGCTTTGATAACTATCGGTGTGTATAGTTAAACGAAATCTCGATAGTGAATTTCAATTTCCCTCAACTTTCAACAACATTTCCAAATTTTGAGAATTTTGGGATTAATTAACAATAATAATCAATTTTTATTTTTTTTTTAATGATCGTTCATGATCATTATAATGATCGTTTTAAATTAACTTTTTTTTTTTTGGGTTAAAAATTAGTCTTTTTCTACAATGATATAATTTCTTTGCTGTTATATAATTATCCCAATGAAAATAAAATTAATCAAATCTTCCGTAAAAATATTCCAAGATTAAGAGATCGCGTCCAAGGCATTATTCTCTCTCTCTCTTGTATTCGCATAATACGAACATTTTTTTGCACACTTCGGAGATAAAAATGTTGTAGCCATGTTCATTAATGGGAAAAACAAAATAATAAAATCGTGTTTCAATCGGGACGATCATTTTCAAGGACGAGAATTATTTCGAAAGGTAAACAAATCGTTAAGGTAACGAAAAGACGCTTTCCCGTGACAAAGATATTCCAGTACTAGGATGGGTGACCGCTCAACCGTGCGCGCTCATGGTTGCCGACCATCGAGCGTCGCATTGGAGAGAGGGCGCTACTGGCGTCAAAACTGCACTCGTATGAACAAAACGGAAAATGATTTTTCAAAAATGTATTATTATTGAATAAAAATACGAAACATTAGAAGATAAATAACGAAACGAGGATTTACAAATTCTGGTGACAAATATACGCACTAATAAAATTCAGCAATAAAATAATTATAGAATAACGATCGTAATTTCGTTTAGAAATCAAGCTTACTAATTAATTATTATTAAATAAGCTTATTAATTCCTTATTTTTCATGTTTCTGAATAAAGAATTTTACAAGTCTGGAATATCTTTCCATCAGGAAATAAGACTTGAATTTTCTATCAATTACACCAACAATCGGTAAATTCGTCGCGAGCAGGATGCGGTTCGCGACAAATTGGAATCGCGTGTTAACCACGGAAGTTAGTATTCATTTTTTCTTTCGGCGGAGTCACGAGGAAAGGTCGAGTCCCCGATTACAGTTGATCTCAATTGATCGAACGTGAGATCGGCGTCAAACACGCGAAATTCGTTTGTTCGATTCCGATAATGCAATCGGCTGAAGAACTCGCACCACGTTCGTGTCTTATCCTTTTGATTTCGAAGATACTCATCGCAACGAGATTCCGGCAAAAGCGATATTTCCACAAATTCTGATTTTGTAAATCTGCTCGTTCCACGAAAAGTTGTTTTCGTTGCGAGAGTTGACAAAACTTTCCGATCACATTCGCCTAACGTTCGCTCGCAAGGTCACGTGGTCCGAGCTTGCGAGGCAAGAACAAAGGATACTTACTGCGTTAACCCTGATCACGTGACGCGCAGACTCGAGGGTAAGGATAACACATTTCTTCAAAACTCGTTTTAAGCCCGTGATGAAATCGTTAAATCACAGTTGGTTTCATCAAACGGCGATAAACGGTCAAGGATGCAACGTGTTTTTGAGAAATGGATTCTCTTCCCTCCCACTTCCGGCACGAGAAAACAGGTGGCGACCCCCTTCCTCGGGTAAGCCCAAGTCAACACGGGAATTTCGTCCATCTCGAGGAAAAGTCGTACGTTCGTTTAATCGCCATTGGAATATTCCGATAGAACCCGATGTTTTGAAGGAAATCATTGAAATACACGTTTTTTGGCATTCTTGAAGTATTCGTCGCGTGTTTTCTTGGATTCGGTTCGATCAACGCGAGCCTCAAGAACGCGCGCGATCCTCCCTCGTATCGCGACTATGACTACGTTGAGAAACGAACAATCGATATTCGCTCGAGACACCACCTGACGGGCGTTTCGTGAAACTCGTCGCAACCCTTTCGCACCGCCCCTTTTACCATCACTTACCGTTACACAGTAAAGCAACTGGTCACCAATATCGTAAAAATTCATCGCGATGCGTTTGGACAGAAGGTTATAAATTATTCGTATAAGAATAAATTTATAATTGTTCTTCCAACAGCAAAATCGAAACATTTTGGGAACTAATGTTGGGAGGTTTGATCGCTCGAGCAATCTGCTAGGAAACTCGTACATTTTCCAGCCTTGTGTCGTCGGTATCGTACGCATCGTCCAACGACACGTATCGCGGCTTACTTCATTCTGTATATGGCAAAGTCCGTTAACTTCCGGTTTTTTCGAACCGGAAGACTTTATTGGTTATGCAGCGATGCTTTGAAGGTTTCAGCTGAATGAGAAATTTCATCAATAATATCATGCCATTTGTATATTTATGGCTTAGAGTCTCGAATTTCTCGAAAAAATTAGGAACATTCCCAAAAATCGACCAAACGATGACGGTATAAAAATTCACATTTCCACTATTTTGTTGATAGTTTACAGAAATTAATTGAAATTCGCGCACCTTGTAGTTATTTTATGTACTTGAAAATCGATTTTTTTCCCAAAACTAACCATTTTCATTTTTCTTAACATTTTTTATTTCCGGTCGTACGAAAGTTTGTATTGTTACGTTAAAAGTACATTTTTGTTGTTTTTTACTTCTAACGACGGTGGTCGCTAATATATTGGCATCAGTAAAAACACGTAGTATTTAATCCGAAGCATTATCTGCAGATAAAAAAAATCCCTAGAATCATTAAAAAAAAATCTGGCAACGTTTCACCTCGACCACTGAATCGTCATCACGTCCCCGATTTTTAAAATTCATCTGTAACGCTTCCGGCCGAAGTACATCGATCGCGGATACATGTCAGACCGGAAGTTTCGGCTAACACGTTCGCGACGAAAAAACAGCACAATTGGAATAATGACAACGGTATTATCGCTCGTACATATGACAATACGAGTCATAAATGTTTATACGTGATAATGATCGTTGAATATAACGATCATTAACATTAGCATTGGATAATCGGCAATAAAATTTTTTTCACCGGGCATTAAATCCGACCCCAACGGCGTCCCCGTTGCTAGACTCCCGTCGAAGCCGGAAGAGGGAGCTCGTTAAGAATCGTCGGGAAAGCTATTCCCACGGAAACGACTCGTAGCAAGCTTCACGCGCGTGTGTGCGTGTCGCGACGGACGAACGAGGGTAATGAGTGCATCCTCGACAGGATCGACGGATACACTGCGAATGGGGAAAAGAAAAAAAAAAGAATCACGAAAGCGGAGAATGATCGACCCAGTGACCAACTAAAAAATTGCGCACATCGCGAGCGTCTCGTTCGTCCGCGCGAGAGCACTTACGGAGAGCGCTTAGTCGAGAGGAATACGAGGGCGCCACCTGTGCGAACGTCGCGCTTAGGTGCACGCGAGCAATTTTTTCGAGATAAGATCTGCTCTCGTGAAGCTTTCACCGTTCGTGTCTGAATATGTCAAAATTGACGGTTGTTGCACTATGAAAAGTTCAACACCGTTCATTACCCGTTTGTCCCGCACTTTCTGTTAGTTTGAGGTTAGGTTATTCTTTTCGGGTGTGTTTTGCGGTTGCGAACTTTTATTCGTCGTTTTTCGAAAGAGCCTTCTTCCAATATCGTTGGAGTTAAGTGCAATGGCAAATGTTCATTAGTGTCGAGGAATCAGTGCAATTTTTCGAATTCCATAACATTATTTTCTTCATCGCGATGTTTTGTAATCCGACGTGACAAATTTTTATTGCAACGAAGTGTTTTCGAAAATCACGAACTAGAACGAAATGTGCTGATTTTTGTAAAGAGTCAAATCACTTTTTTGCGTTTTCGTCGGAACGTGTTTTTCGAAATGTGGAAATCGCGTCCCAAACGATTTCCGGGCTGATATATTTCAAATTCAAAATTAGTTCTATCCATTATTTGATATAAAATTATTAAAGCGGTTTTTCCCGAAATGAAAATCGGTTTTCTGCAGGTCGGCATTTTCGAAATTTTGAATTTTCCAAAACGTGTACATATATTTAAATATTTGATTGTTACACTAAAAATACATTGTGTTCCATTCGGAATCATCCTATTTGTCACTTTTTTAAATAATAACCATTTTATTGTTTATAAATAACATTTTTAATAATAAAACTTGAATTATTAAACATCGATCTGTTTTTAAGGTTCCAAGGTCGTCGTTGATGAAAGTTTTTACTCACTCGGTCTTCGTTGATTACTGAACCCGTAAGACCATTCCCATTGATGATATTGTTCGAATCTCCTTTCGCTATGGTGTCCGACATTATACTCGTGTACTGTATTGGTTATTCGGCGCGACGGAACTTCGATTTAAAATCCGTGCGACGCGAAAGCGTCATTTAATCTCGTTTTTCCAGTTTCGCTTCGATGTCAAACACGAAGATTTGTTGGAAAACTCGTCTGGCATCGAAAAGTAGGATTAAAATATCGCGTTACCTCGATTATCGTAAATATTTATAACGAGCATTTAACGACGCTTTTCGTATCGAGAATAAGTCACGTTTGCAAGTTACAATCCTAAAAGCAGAATTACTGATTCACGTTCGATTTATTTTTATAGGCAATAAATAATAAAATGAAAAAAAAATAATTAAAAAACGTGCTAATAATGAAAGAATCGAATAAAAACGGTTACATTTCAAATATTCGTTGAATCTTTCAATCTCGTCATAATATATCGGATTCCCGCGAAACTAACCTAAAAAGTAAATTACTTCCGAAATCGCTCGAATAACCTAATAAAAACAAATTTGAAAAATGATTTATTCAGTTTCGACAAATTTCGTCCAACGAGTAAATTAAAAAAAAAACCGACACCCCTTTCGCGATGATTCAATTAATTTGATATTTTTACAAACTTTATCAACGCCAATAATCAGCCTTCGATATTGTTTTCCTTGCACTTGCACCTCTGCACTAATTTACGAATTTTTAACGAATCGGATCGTAATGCTTTTTTTGCCCCCGTCAATTTTCAGTCGTTCGTGCGACGTTGCGAGACGCACGCGGACGGTTACGAGAGAACCGCAACACGGCCGGTGTACTGTCGGGAATGGATCTCGCTCGGGACTAAAACACTTTTAACGTTCGCGAGCTTCGACGCCACTCACTTTGGCCACTGCGGCTCGCCAACCTTAACACCACGTCTCCCTCCATAAATTTTACCATGCACATATGAGTCGATATATATATATCTAAATATATATATATACATATATATCTTATATTCACACATAAATACACGAATACACATAATCGACGAGGAAAAATCTCGCCGAAGAAGATTTGAAGTCATACGAAATATGTCCTTCGGACATAACCTCGTACGCAAACAAAAATCACATTTCTTTTCAGTACGCACGTCCTGTCGATCGTTCTCCAGTTTCCCTTAAAAGAAAAAATAATTAGCTCGGTGTCCATTGCCGACCAATTTTTTTCCCATGTAAAAGTTTTCGGACTTTTTTTACGAACCGATGAGACGACGAAAAATAAAGAAATTAAGAGAAACGAGATCTGTGCGGGAAAAAATGACGGCAGATGTAGGATTGGCTGAAAGGATGGTTCGGATCTTGAGTTCCGCGTGGAAACAACAGATGGCGTGTTTGCAGATGTGGAGGAACTTGTGGATGAACGACAAGGATGCAGGATTAGAAAACGTATATCCGCTCTTTCCTCGCACGGGAATACCGGTAGCGCGAGAAATTGTTGCTTTTTCTAGGATGCAATTTTCTCCGGGCCTTGTTGGCAACCTCGTTACGTACTGTTGAGTGCAATAACGGGATCAGATGCGTCTTCGCTAGTTGCGTTTGAATATATATATATATATATATATATATATATATATAATATTCAAGTCAATCCGATTTTCAAGTCCTCAATTTTTTAATTATTCCGAAAGATAATTTTTAAAAAACCCGTTCGTACTTTAACCAATATGATTTTTAAGGAAAAACCTCGATTTTTTTTATGTCGAATTAACCGAGAAGCTTTTAAGATCCTTTGCGAGATTGTTGATAACAGCTCCAATTAGTAATCATTTTCATGAAATATGTCACAAAACTTCTCAAAGGTATGTACAAATAAATGTCGAATTACTTTTTTACTCACCTTACTAGTTTCTTTAAAATAAATTATTTCGAATATACCCTAGTTTCGACGCGTAGAAGAATATTCTAACCTCTCAATGATTAAAACAACGATTTTACAAAAAGCGAAAAAATTCGTTTAAAAAAAACGAAAAAGCACTGAAACGTATTTTTGAATGATCGTTATCCGCTGAACAAAGTATCGACTCAACGGTTACATAATTCTCAATTCCAGAATTTCTCGTGTTAGGAGAAAAAAAAGTGATATGTGATTGTTATTGCTTTTTACACGGATTTTTTAACTCCATTAGATGCATCACACGATTGACGTTTATGACTCCACGTGTCTAAAGAGAGTATAATTTTCCGAGGAAAAATTAGAGTAAAATTCGCGATGTTTGAACGATTGGAAATCTGCGGACGGTGATTCGTTTAGCGATGAGCTCGCAATCGCGCGAGTCGTTAATCGAAGCGAGGTCAAGAGTCTAATCTATTCATGAAATCGTATTAATTCATGAGACGCGTAACATAAGATTCGCGAGCATTCAGCAGCGTTGAAACTTTGCGAATTTTCCGTTTGGGTGTTGATTCAACGCCCGAACGAATAATGCGCGAAGTAGAAGCTCGATTAACCGAATCACGATATTGGATTTGTCCGAGCGTTCGTATGCGTACAGGTTACTTGACAAGACCGCGTGCGACAAATCTCAAAATTTGGGAGAAGGAATTTTAAAAAATACACACAGACACGGCACTATATATTTTTTTATTAAAAAGAAACACACACTGATCGATGATTTATAATTAATAAGTATTCCAGTCACCTGCGCCATTAACAATAGAGCGGCATCTCCGAGACGTACTTTCCACCAACTTCATAGCGTAACCTGTAAACAAACGCGCGCTTGCACCTTTACCGGGTATTTTACGGTCCGCTGGATTAACCTACTGTTCCGACTAGGCTACGCTTGATTAATCAACGAACGTGATAAAAAAAAGAAGCTTCGTCCGACAAAAAGACGTTCTAATCGCGATTCAAACTTTCTTTCACCCGAGTGAGTCTTTTTTCGACGTTTTTCGTCGGACGCCATTGTCTAAGATCACGGCCGGGCGACACTAGCGCTCTCTGTGCACTTCTCGGTGGAAGGTCCCTGCTCGCGTGCGAATTTACCCTATAACGGTTTTTAAAGATGCCTGTAAGGTCAATCCCGCAGTAAATGTATTTCTTTTTTAACGTTAATTTTTATGTCGAAATGTCAATGACGGATATTTTCTCTTTGTATTCTAAAATTTGTAATTAAAAAATTATGTCACTTTGTATTATAATTTACGTTTTTTAATGACATTAATATGCCATTTGATATTTGTGGCCGAGTATAAGTTGAGCCAATCAAATAAGTTTATTTCTGTCCCGAGGAAAATGGGGGAACAAGAGTACAGTCAGCCATGACAGTTAGCTCATGGAGACTGCTCACGAAGACACTAGTCTCCATGAGCTGATCATTCCGAGACCTTACAGGGTCTATTCAACCTTTTACAGGGTTTCCCACGACGGAATGTCATCCGTGAAATGGGGGGGGGGGGATTTTGAGTCGATTGATATAAGTCGTCAAACGGACTGTTACCAGAAATACACTTATCGATCTTGTAAACAATGCTGCACGTGCATGCTGCTTGCACGTTGGATTTCCAAGGCAATTTTAATTTTTCGTTCTCAGCGCATCGAATAAATTTGAGTTGTTGCCAATTGTTTGTATCTCGTTTGATTTGCGTAGTCCATACGTATCGGGACAACTTCGAGTCCTTCAATTCGTAAACATCGACGTAACGTCCTTGCGTTAGAGAGGAAAGTGGAGATTCTTTCGAAACTGGACAAAAACGCGCGCGGCTTTCGCACGTCTCAGTGATGTTAAAAAAGCTACGATCTTTGATACGAAAAGAACTGGAGGCTCTCGGGGAGGTCTTTCTTCTGTTGCACGTATATTTCAGTTTTTGCTCTGTACATTTGCGTGTTCTTAAAAAAAAAGCATGGTTACCCACTAATTCGAAGTTTTCTTTATCCGAATCGGGATCTGTCCCAATGGATGCGGATAATCGAGGTTCTACTGTACGCTTCGTTCCGTCCTTCAGAGCGCGACCTCTCGCGAAAACGGTTGAGATTTCAACTAATTTCGAATCGGCGCTAGTGTAGGGTACACGGAAAAAGATAGACTGACCAAAAAAATCTCGCAGACGCGCAGAAGAGAAAAACTAAGAGACGCGAAAAAAAAAATGTATTATTCGATTGTCGATCGATTGGGATGCCAAAGAACTCGTTGGATCGCAGCGTTGTACAGATGGGTCAAGGTGAATACGTTGACGCAACGCGTGCAGGTTCTTTTATACGAGACAAAAAATTCACGGTGAAGTTTCGACGAATTATTGCTTCTCAGACGATACTGCGAATGCAGGTTTTTTGCACATTTGAAAACATACGGTAACCATTTAATCGTTGGGAGGAAATGAATTATTATGGATAGAGTGAGACAGACAGACAGACAGAGAGAGAGAGAGAAGACAAAGGAAATAAAAGATTATCAAATTCTCGTTTGAGGTTAGATTCGGCTATAATGGCTAGAGTTCTGATCGTAATATTCGGTAGTTTTGATCTCACGGGCATATCATTATCGAAAAAAATACGAAAAAAGAAAAATCTTGAAACGTGCTTTGTTTTAAACGATCGACGAAATGAGTTCGAGATTCGTAAGCCGTTTGAAGAAATCCTATTCCCATCTGTTAGTACCGTGTGCTCTAGGATAGACCGCCATTTTCTCTTGTGCAAATATATGCACTGAAAAAGCTCGTTTTCTCACTAGTTTGGGAAAAAAATGTACCAAACCGGTTCTTTGGGTTGATTGTGGTACATAATCACACTCGCATACTTAATGAGGTTAGGCTACTGGGTACAAAAAAATCGTTCGTTGTTTGCGCCAACGCAAGTTAAAGAGGAAGGTCCATAGTGTACAGCAAAAACTTTAAACATGTCTTTCATGATTTTTTTTTAATTTCAACTACTATTAACGGATTGACAACTAATTAACGGATTGACTTGAAACTTGGTACACTTGTTCAGGGTAATACTATTTAATTAACGATTGTCAGATCGTCGCGATACTTCACCTCGTAAAAATCTTAAATTGGTTAGATCACCGTTTTTCTCGATGTCTCACGAAAGACGCTTAATATCCCAAAAAAGAGTAATTTTATGCCGTAATAAAAATACGATTGCAGTCAATCCAAACGCTTCCTCGTTCCGCTACTTCTGCCGTTTTCGAAACAAAAAAGCTTTTTTCGACTCTTCCAAAAAAACTCCGCAAGTTTGCCACGGAGAGTTTTTTTCCTACAAAATATGTTGCACTTTTTCACTAATATTATTTTCCGTGTATTACTTAACGCTTATCAATGCAAGCAAGAGACAAACAAACATTCGAGAAAAATATCTTCGTCTTTAAGATCCAATGTCAAACGAGGGATACACGACTCACACATGGACCGCAAACAAACTGCTTTTTCCACAGAGCCTTACGACCGAGCGTCGTAAAAGTCACCTTTCACTATCAGCATCATGTTCATCACAGCACAGCGGTAAAATGGAAAATTAGAAATCTTTCGAGACGAAATAATTCGTTTCAACGACGTTGCATCTTATTCGATGTTTGTGGCGTTGCGAGAGAAAAAAAAACGCTCGTTAGACGAAGTAATTTCGATTGGTTTTTCATCTCGAGATCGCCTCGATCGCAGCTCCGCACACGTCGAGATGGTGAACCGCGAACTCATCGTTGGTGCCGCGGTATATCTGTGTTATGAAAACGGAGGTAAACAACTTCGAAGGCTCGAAGTCACGGGAATCCATAAGAGGCAACGATAGACGAAAAAAAAAAATGAGGGGTGGAAAAAGCAAAGGAAGGGGGGAACGATCGAGTCGGAGAGTCGATTAGTTCACCGAAGATCCGAGATGCGCTCTTCATCTCGTTCTGCCTTTGGAATGATCCCGATAGAGAGAATCCTCACTGGATGTCTCTGCTCGCTCGTTACACGTCGTTCACCGATATAACTCCACATACGTATCGACATTAGCTTGATATCGAAGGTTCTTTTTTACCCAGCGAGGGAAAAAAACGCACACAGCGAAACAGCAGCGTAACTCCGTCTGTGTCACGCATGCGTGTATCAAGCCCAGTTTTTACATCGAAACAGGCCAACGTGCGCACGCTGTGGTTTCCACGCTAAGAAAACATCAGGGCCACCAACTTCGCAGGTTGAACGACCCGTTTTCTCCGCCTTCGAGATCGCGAGACTCGAGTATGATCACCTCCGAGTAAAAGGATATTTATTTCGTAGATAAATTTTCTTTCTCTTTCTACTCGGGAATTTTCGCGGACTTGGAATTGCGCAAAGTTACGCGCTTTTGTAGGTTACTTTTTCTTCGTACATTCATGCGTTCGCTTTTTACGTTAAACTGAAATTATAACGATTTATATAAGATCTATGATAGACGTCATTCGGGGATCATGAAAAATTTACTTAATTTCTTTATTGTTCCGTCATTAATGCTTAAACTTTTAACTTTCCACACTTTCGAGCTTTCAGCGAATGTACAGAAATTTCAAGTGTCGATTTCGAGAAAATTCAACATCAACATCCTCGAGTCAATTGGACAACGAAGTAACTTATCCTGTAATACCCATTTTTAAATAACCCGAAGTGAGTTTTTCATTGTTTGCGAAAAATGACGTCACTTCGGGGAGAATCCCAGGATCGATAGAGTCTTTTAATTTTTAAGTCCGAAGTTATCCCACGCGAGAGGTGTCAAATTTTGGAATCCTTGTTTTCTAATTTCTTCAGTCCGTTGGCCACGTCCATTTTTTCACTTTATCGGATCTAGGGATTTTCGGCACTCTCTAGGGTCTCGACGAGCTCGGCCGCTTCCCTCTTTACCATATTCAGCAAAAGTAGCGAACTCTCGAGTATCTTGAGACCCGAATATCGAAAAGACATAAAAGTATAGAATTCGGTCGAGAATTAAAGCGGAAAAGTCTAGATAAATGTAGTTTTCCTAGAGAATTTTGGAAACTTCTTCTAGAAAGTTTGTACAAATCCTAGAAACTTTCGAGAAACTAGGAATTTCGTTTTCGTGAATTGAACGAATATTCGATCGAGCAAAGAGTTTAAAGAGTATCTACGCATATTTATTTATAATAAAAACATTTTTTATATCGTTATTCCGCAAATTCTTAAAATGTTCTCAAATTTCAAGTCGAAATTTCGAATATATGTATGCACGGATGAACGCTGATTTCCATAAAGTTTTATTTTCAAAATAACCGTTTTATTAAAATATGCGTGAATCGAGGTTAGAAAATGGTTTGCAACGTGTGGTATATAGGATGAAGGAAAAAAACAATGAGTATTTGTTGGACTTATTTGATATACAGTTGGAGGGAACCCGGAAGGCAAACGGTTGTATATTTAAATGGCTGACCTTAGTACAGGCCGACTCGACCTCTTGTATTGTCCGATCGTAGTCATTTCTTACGGAAGCTTTTTTCGCTAAGCTCTCGCTCAGATGATTGATTTTGTACGACATTCTTTCAATTTCTTTTTGCAACGAGCTCCTCTCGATTTCCTCGGACTCGATTTCATTTTGGATCCTCGACCTTGTCTCTTTGAGCTCTTCTATACCTTGTAGGACAAATTGTTCGAAACGATAAATGAGTTTTCAGGCATCGAGGTTCGTAAGAACGACAGGCAGGAAAATCTTTATTACAGACATTTGACGAGTTCCGTATTGTAGTTTTGCATCTCATCACCGAAATGCTTGTCCATTAATTTTCGTAGGAGGATTTCCTCGAGTTTTTATTCCCAGAAAGTTTTTGTTTGGTTGAACGTTGGTCGAAATAATTTAGAGCTAATTCTGAATTCCGTCATTGCTGCCCGAGACATTTTTAAACGTTCGGCAATTGTCACCTGCTCCCCTTTCTTCTTTACCCTCGACCGTGTTTTTGTCGGTTATTTTTTTCTACGCCGTTTCATGAATATTTGATTCAAGGATTTTTCGACTTCGCGTCCACTACACGAAAGTGCTGAGAGGGGTGAAAGTCGTATGGATTTGGGTTCGATTCGATGTAATATATGTAATTCGTAAAAAATATCGATCGATGTAACATATATATAATTCATGAAGAATACCGACTCGATACAACGTATACAATTATTCATAAAGAATATCGATTCGGAAAATGATGCAATCAAAACAATTTGGGTTCGTCTTGTTTCGATCGTTGGACAATTTTTTCTTCATTTCTTCTTTTAAGCAGCTTTTAAGCTTCTTTGAAACTTTAGGATCACCAATCGTTCAAGAAAGTCGACTCCAAGCCAATGTACACCGTCAAATCATGGCCGAACCTGCGAAGAAAGAGTTAAAGATTCCTAACACCGGAAGTTCCATAAAAATTCGCAAATCAATGAAACCGAAGTTTTCCACGTTGTCAATTTTCAAGATTTTCGATATTTCCATCACCAGCATTTCAATATTTTCAAAATAGATATAAATAATTGTATTTTGAATTAACATACGCTTTTAGAGCTTCCGCGACTTCCGGTGCTTTCATCGGATGGCAAACGAGCGCGGTGCGACACTTTTTGGGGTCGAAAAGATCTTTGAGATACTTCGCGGCGACGCGACTCATCTCGTCTATCGTAACAGCGTAGACTCTCTGCACCAGCTGATGATTATAATCGTGCGAAACGCCTTTGAAGTAGGACGCCAACGACTGTGATACGAGATCACCCACGCTCTTCTCATTATCGATTGTCTTGAAGATCAGTGATGACTTTGCCGACTCGTACAAAAGTTTGTCCCATTTGTTAACCGCCAAGTGATTTTCCTGCAAGTTTAAAAGCCATGCTGAATATCTCATAAAACTGAGAGAGTGTGTAACGAGTCTGTGGTGCACTTCCGGTTAGACCTGAAATTTGGCATACGTATTCGTTTAAATATTATAAGATATCCTCTAAACAGATCTTGGTATATGTCAAATTTAAGGTCGAAACTCAGTTTCCGCTAATCGGAAATATATCTCCAGTCTAAATACTATTTTACAAGTTAAAACATTCCTAGAAACAGGTGCTGAATTTCCATCAGGTCAAGCTATTTCAATAAACTAAAATTTTCAATTTTACTCGCCCAACGACGATAAATACGTACTACGATAGCTTTAGCTTCCTTGTAAGATCCGACAATGTTGGTGGCTCCGTAAAATACCAAATAGAGGAAGCCCTCGTCAATTTTGCATGAAATGTCGTAATTGTACGAGAGACCTTGACCACGTATCTGCTTCCACATTGGGCCCTAAACAAAAAAATTGGATTGGGAGTCGTTATTATGGCTTCCAGTCTAAAACGTCATATTCGTTTGATTCGTCGATGCTTGCCTCCAATTGACAGAGATATTGCAAACAGACGAGCAGAGGTGCGATATCGGGATGATCATAGTCATTGATACATTTGGTGCATTGCGCCATATATGCCGAGTCTATGCCACCGAGGCCCAATACGCATCCTTGCACCGGTATCTCCTCGGGTCGATTCATCAATTCCCAAGCTCTGGTCACGTGCAGCCTGCGACAAAAATCGACCGGTTTTTCGTTCGTGTCAATCGGGCGGCAACCAAGTCGTAAGAATCTCTATTTTCTCAACTTTATTCGTAATGGACTAGTCTATTCACGTATCGTATACATTTTGTATTTCTATGATTCTAATAAATAATTTATATCTCGAAGACCGAAAACAAATTTCAATTTTGCATCGTATTTTAGCTTTTAGTTCTTTAACGAAATATCGTTTTCAAAATTGCACTGTAGGATAACACGAACAATTTTTTCCCCCCAAAAAGTTTAATAATTTAATCGAAGAGGAAATGTTCTTCTGTGCCAGTTAATTTTACAGAAGCCAAATTTGAATGTTTGTATTTGTTTGTAATTTTTTTGTAACTTTTGTCAAATTAATTACCATAATTTCGAATGGACTCTTAAAACGTATTTTTTTTCAACGTACTTTGTCTTGGTTCCACTGCCGAGATTCTTCATGATGGTCCACGGTTCGTAAATGTCGATTATCTGGGTGGTCAGTTTGTCCACGTTAACCGCGATCGACAGAGTCATACTTGTTGGCGCCGTTAGTATCTTCCTCACAGCTTCGATTTCTTGCAAAACTTCTTTTTGCCCGACATCCGTGTTCAAACGCTCGATCATCTTCGTGAGGAATTTGTGTTGTCGCAATAAACTCGAGTTGTAGTGGTTGCTGTCTGAAAATTGGAAATCTCGTTGAGCCGTTATATTTCATCAGCAAACTTTTTCTCGCTAGATAACTAGACTAGGCTTCAACTTTTCCTTCAATGATGACGAAGCAACGTTTCCAGTTTATTAGGACTGTACATTTAAAATACTGTGTTTCTAATTTTTCTGCAAATTGTTTTTTTATAAAAAACATCATTTTGGCGTTCATCTTTGATTTTGTGGAAACTCAGTTGTACTTTTTTATTTACTTAACTACGTTTATTATCTTCTCGTACTTTTATTTACTTTTTATTTTAAAAAATCAGTTTCTTCTTTTTTATGTCCTTTTAGACGTTTTGAATTGGTAGAGGTGCCGATTCTTCGTCGTTAAAAAAATGAATCTTCAATGCTCTGTAATCCTTTAACTTTTATACAAGTTTCGACAAAATCAAAGGAGAACGTTAATCAGTATAAAATGAACGAGGAAAGTCTTACTCTTATTGTACAGTAATCCCTTCATCGCATAGCCAGTCACCCTGTGTCCCTTTTTCTTGAACTGTGCCACGTCATTGATCATTTTAGATCCGATGATCTTCAAACGTTCGACCGTGAATTTCGTGTCGTAAAGTAGTTCCTTGATCCACTGAACTCCCTTCGGGTATTTCGACACTTCGAGCTAAAACGACGAATAACGATTTGCCGAAAAGTCATTTTTCCATGAAACCCATGGTTATCGTTTATTCATTATTTCGCACTCATTATTTTATACCTGAAGCATCAAGTGGGCGGTGTGACTGTAATCACCACAGGAAAATCGATCAGCAGCAAAAAGCCCTAAACCTCGACTCTCGGCTATCGTGTCTTCCTCTAATTCAGCAACGACGTTTTCATACGGAATGAGTTTGCCGTTTCTTTCCAGTGGCGACTCGGTTATGGATTCCAAAAGCAGCGGTAGGTAAGGTCTTGATTCCCGATCGACCAGCGATGTATCCATCAAAACGAACATCTGGAATTCGACGATTACAGAATTTAACAAAAAGCGGTCAACGTCGTTATCAGCATCAGGAACTTTATCAATGATGAAGAAAACAAATAATTCTCATTGGTGCGGTAATAATTGATGAAATATAGAATCATTGTCGCTTACGTTGATTTTTGAAAATCTCTTCGCTCTTGCAACGATAAATAAAGAATATTGAAAATAATTGCCATTATTTTAGGTGTAGCAATAAGAAATAAATGATTTTTCCAAAAGATGGCTTTTTACTACACTAATATAATAGTTATATATGAGTTGATTAATCGATTGTTCAATATTGGTAGAGCTGACATTTGGAATAGACATTCATAGCTGAATTATTTTCAACCTTTTTTTTTGTACATCTTTGCTACCTGTTTGTTTCTTCCTGTTTCTTTTAGCTTTAAGAGCATGTCGAACATCGACATAACCTCACAAATTCTCAAAATCCGTTTTCTCGGCGTTGATCAAGTTTACGGCGAAAAATCGAGCATCAGTCTTTGTAGAATTCATAGTGACCGAAATAGATGCTTGAATTTTCCGATAAAAATGTTTCGTCCTTGAGAAATTGCGATTTAAAAATGTCGACTATCTCTCTCGCACTCGTCTCACGTGGTACGTCTTCCACATGTCCTTAAAATTGATCAACGTACGTATATGAAGTTCGTGTTGACGTGATTCAGGTAAGTGTAGAGGGGCAGTTTCTTCGCATCGAACCGAGGATGTTGCTCTGCCGTATCGGTCGTGTAACTCTTGATCTGATGATAATTGATGCTGTCAGTGCCCGGAATTCGGACCGAGCTGAGCATCTCTTCCGGAATGGCGGTCTGACCGATGAAAGTTTCATTAACGTCATGATCCACAAGTACCCGATTGGTATTTCGTATATCAAGTATTACCTGATTGCGCGCAATCGCCGCTTGTAATTCTTGAGCTTTTTTCTCGAGGCCCTCTTTGCCCAAACTTTCAATTTGCTTGGCGACGCGTTTCTTCTCGATTTCCGCTAGTTCGCGCTGTTTGTCGCAACTCGGTATACCGTTTATAACGACCGACGGTGCATCGATAAAATAACACTTGAGCAAGTTTTTCCAGTAGGATTCCGGTTCAGCGGCGAGTTTTTTGAAGTCCTCGATTTGGTTGAGTCTCTGCTCCAGCTGGTTCGAAAAATCAAGGAACATTGATCAAGCAAGAACAAACTAAGAGTAATAATCGAAATGAATAGAAAAAATGGTCAAAAATCATTAAAGTATCGAAACTGTCAGTGCACAGAAATTTTTGGAATTGAATTGCGTTTTCCGGAATAAGTGTACTAACGTTTTCCTTTGTGTTGCCATAGAGAAGATCTCCGATGAGCATAAAAGCGACAGCGTGTTGCGGCATGCTCTCCAAATTGCCGAGCGTCTCGAGAAGATGCCTGTTGATAACGGTGTTCATTCTCTTCATGTCGATTCCCTTCGTAGTGTGGATATCGCTGAGAATCTTGGTTAACCGATCTTTAATCAAGGGTATCTTAGCCATTGGAGCACCCCGGAACGACAGATAAATAATCGATATGGAATTTTCGCTCAGCGAGTACGTAACGTTACTCGCGTAAGGATCATCGATTTCGACGAATTCCTTTTGCAACGGGCTCACGGAATTGTCCGTAAGATACTTCAGTAAAAGGGAACATCCGGTTAGATCGTATAATTCGGTGACTGCCGAAGGTCCTCGCCAGCCGACGTTCACCAAACCGTTGTCCTCGTCGTCGCATGGATAATACACGTCGCGAACCACGCTCTCTTCCAATGGCGGTACCGGACTCTGCCAAGGACGAGTAAACGAACCTCGATCGCCCTGTCGATTCAACGATCACGTAAAAACGAAAGAAAAAAAAAAACAGTTGGCAAATTTAATAATTCTACAACGGTATTATCATTTTCATTTTTTTCCAGTTGAGAAAAATTCCTTCGAAACGAAATATAGTGAAATTTTATTTTTCGTGTATAATATTGAGGTTACCGCAGCATACTTTGGAAACAATGTTGTCCTCTAGCGGGCGCAGTGCTTTGAAAACATCCGCATGCTTGACCTGCCCCGTGATGATGATCGTCAAATTCTCTGGCCTGTAGAACTCTTTGTGGTAATTCCGCACTTTTTCGTTGGTGGTGCTCTCGCGAAGGTTCTTCAAAGCACCTGTAACGCAAGTTTGGAGTAGCTTTTATTCTCATTCCGTCGTAGCTGATTGAAGAGTATCAACGAAAAGTAATTATCGCTATTTTTTATAAGAAATGGTTTCAGCGATGAAGCCGACAACAACGGACAATCTACAAAGTTTCAAAGTCGTTTGCTCACCTCCGGTATTGGACTTGTACCCGCATTTTCCAGGATAGAGCGACTTGAGCATTTCGTTGTGAACCAAATAGTCTCCGTTATTTTCTTTGTTCTGCATTTCGCAATAAACCACTCCCGCGTTTTCACCTTCGCCGGTAACATGATGAACTTCCGTCAAGAATCCGCTGTCCTGTCGTATAAAAATAAGATTTGTATCGGCAATTAGCATATTCGCTTAACAGTTGCGTACAACCATGGAGAGTAATAATCTACTGGACATTCGTATTGCTTTCTAAGGTCACCTCAAGGTCAAATTCTTATTTTAATCTGTATAGTTTTTCCTGGAGCATGGAAACTTGAGCCTGCGTACCGTTAAGGTTGGATAGAGAATATGCTCTAGATAGATGGGCATGAGGCATAGAAAGCCTTCGCTACCGATCGTTATCATCGTGTAGGCTGTATGATCCTTATCGGTCCAGGCATTGGTTCCGGACGCCAAACATCGGTTGCTCAGTAGATCGAGAACTCCTTTATAAGGATATTTTTCGCTGCCGAGGAAGATGAGGTGTTCGAGCGTGTGCGGCAAGCCATCATCGTCGTAAGCCTCCGTAGCTTTTTCGCAAATACAAAGTTAAAATCAGCTAAGAAAATATATTTTGCGATTGAAGCGAAAATCATCGAGGAACTTATTCGAATCGTTTTTAACCAAGAACTGGCGATGTCCGACTCGAATTGACGAGCGTTTGCGAGGTATTAACAACGATAGCATCACGCAACGTAATTCACGTGATTTTAGTATAGTATCGTGTGCGAAAACGGAAGTTGATAAACTCACCGAGGCAAAAGTAGCCGCCGACAACGGGACCCTCGACTTCAGCGATATACACATTTATACCGGTCCTGGTTGATTTGTACTTGTGAACGGGTATGGTATCGTTGGATTTAATCGAGCACAAGAGTTCGAAGCCAGCCATGTCAACGGCCAAAGACCTATCGGTCGGCGCCATGACGCTAAGGGAATGAATTTTTTTTCACTGTCACTCGTACGGCGATTCTGATCGCATTCCCGTACACGCACAGTCGTCGTGTACAGCCGGCGAGCCGAGAAAAAAACAAGAGACAGAGTGAGCGCTTCGCACGCGAATATTTTATCAGACGAAGTTCCGACTGTTTGGAGGAAAAGGGGCGGGAAATTTTGAATCTGAAAGTCGTGTAATCGACGAGGTGAATTATCGACTGATTTCACGACGTAGCAAAGTTGAGGTTATTTGCTCTGAATCGTCCGTGATCGTTTCCATTTATAAAATCATCCTCAAAGTTAACGAGGACCGTCAAAAATGGCGAATAACCTTAGATAAGTCAATGGTGTTATGCGCGCGTTTCTCTCTCATTAGTTCGGCATTCGGCCGCGTAGCGGCACCACAAGGGTGATTCGCCGTGTGCGTGAGTGTCGCTGCGTTCTGGCCGTACGCGCAGGGCGCCACCCAAGAATTCCGGGGCGTTCGTAGTAACGACGAACTTCGAGCGCAGTCGGGTCCGGCCAGTCAGTGGTTACGGGTGGACATGTTGTAGGTGTCATTTTTTTTTTTCGTTTCCTCTCGT
>JAPYZJ010000153.1:0-72394 GCA_030522765.1 Ophioninae sp. B BG-2022a
CATAACATTTTCTCTTAAAACCTATCGTTCTCGGGTTATTTTGAATTTTGCAAAATTTGTCGTTTTTGGCAAAAAATGAAATAACTCCCCAAAAAAAAACGCAAAAAATTTTTTCAAAAAGCAATATGGAGCTTCTGTGTGCCCTTTCAAGTTTTTCTGAGTTTTTCCGTTGCGGCTTCGACTTAATACTTTTTCGTCCGCGTGACGCAGTGGCGAACGTAGAATCCCAATTAAGAAGGTTGTCATTTTGAAATCCAACAACCCATGGGTCTGCACCGCTCTACATAACCGTCGAATTCCGGATCCATAACCGTCGAATTACGGATCATCGAGTTTCGTACCAGAAACACGTATATGAGAAATAACTATTGTACAGAAAACGTGTTATTTCGAATTTGCGAAATATTCTATCCACTCAGGAGTTTTGATGTCTCACGCCATATGTAACATCGTTTACGCGACCGTATGAATACGCGTGGTATTCAAGAACTGCACATCGACATCCTACTTAGCATCTCGAAACGAAGAAAAGGGAAATTCGTTCTCGTTTTTGGTGTTAAATAGCAGTTCATTTTAAATTGAATACGAAGCTACTTTACCACATACGACTCGTGTCACTGCCTTTCATCCTCCATATCGGCAGCAGAAACATAACTGAATATTCCGGCTGGACAAATCTTGCAGAAATGCCTACTGTATCTTCGACGTATACGACCGAAGAAATGAAACAGAAAGAGATAGAGAGAGAATTCTTTGTTAAAAGCAAAGCTAGAGTCTCATTAAAATGGCATAAATTATCCGTTTCTTTTGAACAATAGATGTCAGTAAATACTACAATTCCGTGTGAAATCCAGTTAACCACCAAAATGAGCATTCGTAGGAAACACGAACCCGGCTTTTTCGTATTTGCACAACGATGCGAAAACAAGAGAATTCGAGTTTGAATTGTCCCTTTTGAAAGAAACATCAGTTTTATTCCAGTCAGAGTAGGCATTACTATAGGCTAGGTAATAGGATAATACGGTAAGCTAAAGTACATGATTTCTTCGCTGCGTTATCTATTCTAATTTATTCTTCATTACAATCAAAATTCTTTTATTCTTTTTATCAATAATAGTTTCACTTTTATTCCAATAAAAGTCTAATGAACAAACTTTGCTGAAGTTTCAGTTACCAAATAGATCTACGCTACAGAGTAGCATTGAAATAGTTGGTAAAAGAAAAATATCATCTGATTCGCACGCGTAAATTTAGCTCGAATGAATTTGGTAGACGTCGCTACGGACGTTTGATCTCGCGGCTTGTCCGCATTCGAACAATCTTTATCTTCGAACGTTTTCCAATTGGGCTTCTTTACAACCAGGGTATAAAAAGGTGCGCCATCGCAATCGCCTTAACGATCTCATTTCAACTGCTTCGGGTCTATAACCAGCGTAAAGCGATTCTCGTCAACTGAATATTTGTCTCTCTCTCCAGTTCCCTCACTTTTTTCGCCTCATGCCTCAATCCTTAATACTTGATTTTTTTCGTAGCACGGTTAAGTCGAATAATTATATAGAGTGCCGGGCGTTGATCGTGGACGCGCTGATAAATATGTATTAGGTGTAGTAAAAAGAAATCCATTACTTTCTGACGTCAACTAATCACAAATTGAGTCAACCCAAACAAAACTGTCGCAAAAGTTTGGTTAGTACGAAATCTCATCTTTCTAACGCCATCTAGTGTAACCCGATCGGACTTATACAACGCGAGATACAGATAACTAATGCTATCTATTGGAAAAATCATGGATTTCTTTTTACTACATCTAACATACACTCTTCATTTTAAGACCAATCATCCCTATATATTGTCGTTCTTTTAAATACTTTTTTAATGACGTTAATTTAGTCAACATACTGCTCTCGGACAACAATTTAGCACTTTTTAATCAATTTTAGTCATACTCCACGGAGCCCAAGTAAATCGCAATATTATTGGAGATCTTTGACATTATCGAAATTAATGATCAGCAAAAAGAAATGCCCGCGAACATCTGTTAGGGAAATCTGTAAGGGGAAAAAAAACATAACCGCTCTCCGGTGAAAATTACGAAAAGTTACGAAGGAAACTGAATCGTTTCAGTTTTACACTTTTTAGTACTTAACTGCGAAAAATATCTGAACATTCATAGGGATATTTTATGTCCCTCAATGTCCCCTCCCCAATAAGCCCCAAAGTTTTATATCCCCAAAATTCCCTCAAGAGGGATATTTTATATCCCTCAAGAAATCTCTATCTTACCTCCGGACGTTACTTCTCGAACCACCCTATATATTCAGGTATTCGAAAAAAAGTCTCCGCGGCGCACGTGCAGCCGCGAAGTTGCACGTGAGCCGTGCAACCTGTTCTGTTGTCCGTGACGAGAAATCGCGTGAAAATTCCACGGCAAATCGAATGAAAAAAAAAAATTGGACTGAACGGAAATGGTCGAGTACACGTGCATGAAGCATACAGGGTACAGGCTAACGAGTAGAAACGTGATCAAACGGATCACCCATACTTGACGCGAAATATCATTTTTTCAATTGTTTATTTCGATCCGCAGTGGGCGACTCAATTGCCCAGGTTTACAAGGCAAGCTCACCGTCCGCACCAGCTCAGGAAATTTCCGTGCCCGAACGCCCGGAACCGCCGCCGAAAAATGACTTCATCACTCAAACGGTCTACGGCTTTCTGGACTTCACGACTACGATCGGAAATACGGTGATGGTTTTCAGTCCTCAAAGCGCACCACCAGGTATGACCAAATAATAGCTTTTCATGATGAAACTGAAATGAGGAATTTGACGGAGAGGGGGGGGGGGGTAGGCTTGTTTTCTTTCGATGTAGAGTTCCGATTTTTTAGCCTTGAACCCCCCCACTGTGTTTTTACCGTCACCTCGGGCGCATTGGGTCGAAAACGTTTACGTATGATTTTCCGCGTGATTATATTCCGCGTATTTAAGGAGCAGCCTTACTTTGGCTCGATCGGTATTACAGATTGGCGCGGATAGATATAAAAAGATTTCCGAAAAGGCTCTTCAAAATCTTACGAAATTTCTTCCAAAAATGGCAAATTGTTTAACCGAATTGACTGAATTGAAAAAATCATCGATCTCTTCTCAATTAATGAAATTGTCTAAGCTAAAGTTTCATTAATTGCATCGCAAACATAAATTTAGAATTAATCATTCAATTCGCAATTTCTGCACTACAAGTTAAATCTTTCTCTTCAATTGAGTTGCCTCGACGAGCGATTTTATTTTATGTTCACAGTAGTTTAACCCCTTAATTAAGATTACTCGTTAAAGAACTTAAGGAATGCGTTAGCTTGTCCACTTATTCGATTATTTAGTGAGTACGTTCCCATTACAAATCCAAGCCAAAATCAAGTGCCAAACCTTCAACTCTCCAAATTATTCTATCACGCTTCATTCTCTTCCGAAAGATTTCGAATGTTCGATTGACAATGAATTCGCGTGGCAGTTCAACTCGTTGATTTTTTCTTGCATTGAGAAACCCATGTACGTGTAATATTGATGATATTACTCGTTACGTGGTAATCAACAGGGCCACGACCTTTTTGAGGTGTCCCTGTCTCATCAACTCGTCATTGAAGAATCCATGAAAAACCCTGACATATTTCGACACTGACTTGGCACAATGCACATCTTTTCTTCTTCTCTTCTTTTCTTCTTATGCGCAAGCGTCATCGAAATTTGAAGCGCCTCCGCTCTTTCTCTATCTTTTTTTATTCTCCACTTAGCTCGCTGTATACGTAATACATGTATGCATATATATATACATACAGTGTGGCTCAAAAGTATTGGGTATCGGTGAATTTTCTATTCGGACACGGAATCGAATATCTCCGCAGAGAAAAATCGTAACCCATATAAACAAACAGAGTTTTGAAACGCTCAAGGCCAGTTTCATTATTTTTTCTATTTTTTCTACCCGGTACGTCATTTTGAAAATATCGTTTTTACAAGATTTTCGCACCATACAAAATCGCTCGCTGGTCTTTGAAAAAACTTAATACTGTAGTTTGATGACAACATCTTTGCAAAGAGCAGCGTTAGCTTTAGTTTCGTTAAAAAATAAGAAAAGTACAATTTTTTTCCGATATTTCTTTACCTCGCTATTTTTGGTTAATACTCGACAGAAACGTGTCGATTCGTGTACAATTTCTCATCACCGAGTCTACGATTATTTATTATCGAGATTTTCGTTTTTTCGTGTGGATAAAAAACTTACACTTTTTTAAACTTAATACTTTTGAGTAAAACTGTATGTGTATATATGTTTATATTACATCTTAAATCGCCCACCTGTTAACGTTAGAAGCGTCAAATCACACACGTTCGGCGGCCAAACCTTCATGGTAAATATCATTGCGTTTGAAACGTACGCGGGTATTGTCATAACAATAGGCGCAAGAGTGATTGATGTAAAGATTGAGCAAAACAGTCGATCATAATAACTCGGCGGACTATCTTCGTACGCGTAAAGCAATATTCGATGAATCATCACGAGGTCAAGGTCATACCTGTATCGAGGAATTCGTTTGAACGTTGATCATCTTCGATACGTGTGAGCATTTGCACATTGACAAACTCATTGAGCCGCGTGGTACAGCATTTAGCTAACCACTTCTTCAACAATTTCGTTGCGCGGAATGACAGAAAGAAAATAAATCTACGCCTCTGGTCGGTGTCCACTTCGGACGCGCTGATCCTCAAGTCCTCGTCGCAAAAATTTACAATCATTCAGGTCAAGTGTGCACACTCTGCAATGTAAAGGATCGTCGAAAGTAAGCAAATAATTTTTAGAAAACTATAAACGGGCTGAGTATCTGATAATTCTTCGTAAAAACTTTAAATAATTGCGCATAAGACTATGCGAGACTAAACCGCGAGGTAACTAGAGATTAACGAGTTTATAAAATCGACTTCATCAATAAACCATAATCAATAAAGTTCGTGTAAGAAAAATTGATCGTCTCTTCGAGAAACATAACCTGATCGCTGGTAAGTGTACGCACGCGCACACTTACCCGCCATTGTTTACCCCAGCAAGATAAAATGCGTATGGATGTAACTCTATCAACATCGAATATAAACTCAAAGTTATTACCGACCATTACGTTGAAATTAACTACTGACGAATAAAATTGACTCGTCTCAATTTCGATTCGAGGTTAGGTATCGCATTGTTGGCCTTCGCAGAAACACTTTTATTGTCCTCTTTCGTCCTTTTAACCAGAAAATATAAACGTGGCCCGGTTCATCGTTTTTAATAAACCAAACTAATTCTACAATC
Source organism: Ophioninae sp. B BG-2022a (assembly GCA_030522765.1). NCBI lineage: Eukaryota > Metazoa > Arthropoda > Insecta > Hymenoptera > Ichneumonidae > Ophioninae sp. B BG-2022a. The sequence continues at coordinate 5,344 of JAPYZJ010000153.1, forward strand.
AGGCGCGTGCAAAATGCTGAAGTTAACCTCCAAAAACCCTCGATTCTTTTGGAGATAAAGCGAGTGCGCACACTTACTTCCTTCGTAAAGTTACCCCGGACTATACTTGCCCTTCGCGCAAAGACATGTTTGTGCGAGTGCGCGATTAATCCAGGAACTTTGACTATTGCAGAAGGATCGAACAAGGTGCAAGAGAAGTCAACCAGTTCAGCCCCCATCGAGACCAAACCAACTTCTCCTCCGAAGAAGGCTCCCAACATACAGGCAAGCAAGACCCACAAGAGCGCTTCAAATCCAGAAACGAAAAAACAACCGGTTAACAACAAGGGTACGAAAGTCGTTGTGAATTCTGTAACCGAGCAGCAGAACTCGCAAAAAGATTCATCAGTAAAGACCGAGGTAAATTTGAGGACGAAACCAAGGTGATCGATTTTTCTAGTGCTTGTTTGCTGCTGATTGATTTTCATTGATTTCTTCCGCATGGTACACGCTTATTAGCGTTTTTACCTGGCCCCTTCCATGTCCCATATACCGAGCCTTTTATCTACAGGACTTTTAACTGTTCGACCCCATTTCTTCCCTGTTCCATCATATTTTTTTCGTGATCAATATACCGCCAGAACCATACATATTTTTGAATGCTCATACTACAAGAAAATTGAAACAAAATATCAATTTTTTGTGCATGAAAGGCATAATATATCACGAATGAACGAAAACTCATCTACACTATGATTTTCTGATCCAGAAATTGAAAAATCACGTAGACCTGTCGACTGCGAGTCCTGTACTTTCCTCGGTAGTTCAAGTTCACGCTCAAGCTGATACACCGGGAATTAAAAACAATTTAGCAGAACCAGAGTACGATTTCCTATCGAAGCAACCAACGGAAGTCGTCGATGAAACGTACAAGGTAATGTCTCACGATGGAAAATCATTGATTAACAGGTTCTCATCGTCATATTTTGAATCACAGTTCGCATGTAAGTTCAGAGCAATGAAATTTAAATAAAAAAATAAAAATTAATATGTATTAATATTATTAAGTACTATTGTATTAATTATTATTGATTTATTAGTATTCATTAGTTAACATTATCAATTATTATTATATTATTTATTCATATGATTAAATTCCATTCTATATTAATTCACAACATTTTGTTATCTATCAATACATATATAACTGAGTTACCACTTCTAAACCACGATTAAAAAAAAAAAAGAAGTTACCGACCTATTGGCTTTCAGAGATAGTTTCGTAGATGTGGGACAATTTTGAGAATGCGATAATGCAATGCATAACGTTTCGGAGCCGCATTGTGCACCTCAAAACTTCCATTTTTTTCGGCAACCGTGCGAATACGGATTCCTCGTTTGAATCTCGCCCACACTGATAATACATCAGTCTCGTTTTTCCGACTTCATTAACGCACGTTATAAGTATGCAAAAGAGGAAAGATCCTCGTTTACCGCGTTTCATTATTGGGAGGGGCGGGGGGCGGGAGGAGTTCAGCCGGTTGCCCGTTCGAATTAATGAGCGCCCGATTTGCGTTCATCCGTTATTCCGTGGCGTAATTGTCTCTCGATAATCATGTCACGAGTGTACACATAAAAGCGTCGCAAATCCCGTGAAATTCGAGTTAATTGATTGCCGAGGGGCACGCGTATTTCAAAACACATGTCTGAACATTTTATCCCTTTTTTCCACTTCACAGCTCGTTTCAAGCTGAGCGACTCGCTTGCTACAAAACTGTGTCTTTTTTTTTCAATTTTCATCCGAGCTCTCTCCGGATTTCGATTGATCCTCCTTGAAAAATCGAGCGACGATTGTTAGAGAAGTGCTAAGTATTCGAGAAAAATGTATTCTCTGCCACGTCATACCCAATGATTGCAATAACAACTCAGAATCGTTTTAATAATGCCAGACCAAGATTAGTAACGCTAGATCCAACAGGGTTAAATTAATTCCAGTGTCCCGAGATTGTTAGTTCTTAAATGTCATTCGGAATGTTCAACCTTTTCAACGGAGTTTTATAGTGTCCGAAAAGGAAAATGACCATCCCCCGTTTGCTAAAAGTCAGTACAATTTCGAAATGAAAATTTACCAATACACGAACGCACGCGAGATTTTTATGGCGAAAAATCTAGAGTAGGTTTATAGAAGCATGCAGAAATGTGTCACTATCGCATTAAATACACGTTACATACAGTGTTATATATAACGCCACCCTGTGATCCTATCTCGAAAGACACACACACATACACCCACATGTGCGTTACTTGTGTATAAATGTATATGTATATACGTAATAGTATAATAGCGAGGCTCGCCGCGTACGTTCTCACGCTTTCCCGCATAGCCATAAGCGAGACCGGGACAGGAGAACCTAGTCAACTTTAAAGGATGCGCGTCCTCGCCTTCACTTCGTTGAATCTGAGTCTCACGCTCCAACGTACATGATTAACTTTTACCGGGAGAGGCGTTTTCATCTTGAAACTCATTGACGTTGTTACTGCTCGTCGGGCACGTAATGGCGAACAATTAATTGTACACGTCTCATTTCCCTTTTCCTTCGAATTCCTCTCGCTTCGCCAATGAACCCGAAGAGTACGTTCGTAATTGCAACAAATTGACGTAGCGTTAAATTTATGACTTCTTCTTCCAATTAGCTGATAAATTTGAAGCCATCGTCGAAACCACCGTCGAAGCCACGACCATCGCCTAAGAAAGAGAAGGAAAATCCGACGGGTTTGGTGACGAAACTAGGCGGTACGATCGTCAAGGAAGGCCTGACGACCGTTCACGAAACAAGCGTCATCGGCACTTACATCAATGGTAAATACGCTCAAGTACTCCAGAGCACCTCGAGAATACTGAAAGCCGCGGGAACCCCCTCGATTCCCGAAGGCAAGATACGACCCTCGAGTACTCAGAGAATTCTCAAAACTATCGGACCTCAGCATGGGAAGCTCAAGCCACAACTCGAACCCACTCCGACTCATCATCTGGAAGAATCCTCGCTACCGCTCGAGGGCCTCTTCAACGCACCTGCAGGTTCGCCCACTGATATCCTCGTATCTATTCGAGTGTAAATGAATTCGAATTCGAATGTAATTAAGTTTGAACAGATGAAGCAGGAGAGAATGAGAGAGCAAACTACGTGTGCCTAATAACCATATATTTGTATTGAAACGAATTGCGAAAGTTGATAAAGATTTTATTATTTTTCGAAGGTCCCGTTCGTACGACCCGAAGACACTCGGGCAACCATCAATCGCGCCCAAAATTCCGCAACAAAATCATCGACGATGTGGAAAGCAACGAGGCAGCTTTTCAACAACATCAGCAGCCCAGGAATCTCGGTGGTAAAAACCGTCCAGCGAATGCAAGACCCGGATACAAGTCAGTGGATTTTAATTTGCGTTTGGAACGCAAATTATTCGCTCCCTTTACCAAACTCTGAAACTTCGTTTCTGTGTATTCACGTGGCGCAACGTCATATAACTGCAATAATAGAAACGACGTTAGAGAATGAATTCGTGTTTCACAATTTAAACCTCTCTTTTAATTTGACAGAAATCGTCAAATTACAACGACCACCGAGGGTCCTGCAACGACCCGGCGGCGAAGTGGTTTCCGGCCGAGCAACAGCAATCAACAGAGTCAACCAGCGAAATCGGTGAAGAGCAGAGCCGAAACATCTTCGTCGTCGCCATCATCCTCGTCCTCATCTTCGTCGCTACCGTTGAGTCCGGTACCGAAGATCAAGTTGCCGCGAACCCAGGGTCGATGGTCTTACAAGACAACGCCCAAGCCGAGGATAGCGATACGAAAGCAGATCGATGACGAGGAACGTTCGCCACTGACACCGGAAACATCTGCACTAAGAACGAACGAGGCGTCCTCGCCCGCTTCGTCGAACGCTCAAATCGAGGATAAAAATCAAGCGGGTGGGTCCAATGGCCAACGAAAGATTCAAGATGCCCAGTTCGACGACGAACTCGATCCTAGCGAAACCGAGGAAGTCTCGATTGTTCAAGAACAACAGCAGCAACAACAATCACCCGCTCAACAACCGCAAGCCCCTCAGCAACAACCGGCCGAATCAATACTTCCGGTCGAGACGATGAATATCGAGATTTCGACGCCCGCTGATTTTGACAATATTTACTTCGAAATTGCGACTATAAAGTCGCCTTATACCTTCCAGGTAAATCTTAACTGAACTGGCGCCTCCGTTAGGATGAAAAACTACTTTGTTACACCCAAAAATGATCAAGGGGCTTTGAAGTTTATTTAACAAAAATTAGAGAATTTAATCTCGAGCGGTCGAAAATGTTTCATTGCCTGGCTGAGAATGTACAAAAAGGGTACATTTTCTAAGACTTTGTACAACAGGAAATTACAATGCACTTGCAATCTATCAGAAAACATTTCCCACGCGCGATGTGATATTTCCGATTTTGAGAAATGAAGTTCACGCGTAATATGGATTTTTTAGTGTAAATACGAAACCTTGACGAAGTGATAAACATTTATAAAAAAATATTCATATTTTCAGAGCATCAAAATATTTGCTACGAAAAAGATACAAAAACGTTAACTGCTGAAGAGTTAATCAAGTGTACCCCAAAAATGATTGGCACTTCTCTTGTGTTTTATATCGATATTGAGAAACGCTCCGATATTCTGCCCTAGTACGACTTAATAACCCTTACCAAAGGATGCTCGTAAGGAAAATATCTTAGACCAAAATATCCGAAAAGTTTGCCGCGGCAAATGCCAGTCTGTTATTATTACGATAATTCTCTGTTAAATTTTGCTTCATACTGCATTATTCATCGATGCTGTTTAACACTTCGATATTTTTTGCAATAATGCGAAAAACGTCTTCTTCAATTCCAAAGCTCAACATATTATATCTGTAGGTCTTCAGTAAACAAGATTACTTCGAACACACTTTCTGTGTGCTGTCACTGAAAATAAGAAATCTTCATAAAAATATCATACATTTTTGGGTAAATCGTGTGAGTCGCTAGTAAATTCTTAATGAAATTCCTTGATTAAGATAAAAATCAACTTCAGAGGTCGCCATGCCAGTTTTGGGCGAAACGCATCGTTGGTGTCCCCTAATCTCTCGACTGTTCCGACGCTTTCTCCATGGTCGATGTCTCACACAAACTCTCTCGTCTTTTGCAACTTTCATAATTTCCCGTGTAGGTACTCTCACGTATATCCGAGAGCGGCTGCGTGAGATTGAATCCGATGAGCGCGAGATCGTGGTAAGCGAAGCAGCCGAGCGCGGCGAGCCCGCTTCCTACTTTTACTTTAATTCCGGGCGATACGAAATAGCGCCGCAATCTCGATTTTACTTGTAAACGTATAGGTGTTACCCGTGTCTAATTGTTTTCTATTTGCAGGTGGGCACAATGAGAAATACCCGTTACGTGACGGTGACGTCGACGATAAAAAAGAGTTTCGCGAGCGCAGAAGTGCCGAATCCAAGTTCCAGCCCGAGTGTGTCACCGACTGAACCGTTGACCGAGAATATACTTGTGAATACCGGAGCCGCTTACGAATCGAGTCTGCCATTAGACTCATCGATAGCGACATTGCCGCCGATAACGCTCGAGTCCGGCCAAGCGACACCACCGCTCGAAACTCTAACGGAGACGTTCTCGACAACTCAGACTCTCCTTAAGACGCACATGTTGCCGGTAGTTTCGGGTGGCAATACGACCAGGTTGACTCTGGTGCAGACTTACAACGTGGCGCGTATCGTAACCGCGACGAAAACACTACCGCCTATGGAGATATATCAATTTGTACCGAGCAAAACATTAAACGAGTTCAACTCGAAACTGGACGAAGCCGGAAGTGAGCTTCATCTGGAGCTCGACTTCGGTGACGACGAGCGCGACGACGAAGACGCCCCCAAACGCGTCGTAGCACCGAACTCGAGCGAGGCCGACAGCGATCTCGAAGTTTTTCGCCACCAAGCTGCGACCCCGTCCCCAGGGCCATCATCCAAAATCAACAAAGCCGAGCAGCAAAACGTCGCCCAGCCAATCGAGCCCCAATTGACGCCCGAGCAGATTCAGCAACTGGCACTTTTCAAATACTTCGGCGCTCCGCCGCAAGCCCAGGTTATTACGACGTCGCGACCCGTGATCGTTCTGGAGACTGTCTACGAGTCGCGCGTTATACCTCTGATCAACGGAGCCAATACGATCTACTCGACACTCTCCAGACCGATCGCCACGGTCCCTAGGACCACTTACGAGTACGGAACCTCGACTATAGCTCCGATTATTCCGCAGCAGCAAGTGCCACACGTGCCCCATCAACTACCGCAGTTGTATCCTCAACCACAGCCGCAATTTACGATCACGAGCGCCCCTCACGTCACACAAACCGTCGCTACGCTCTCCGAGTCGAGGGTACTCAAGTTGACCTTCGGTGCCAAAACCGCGTACACGACGCTCTTCTCAACGAGGGTTGTCCCGACAGAGGTCACGACCTACGTGACCTCAACGGTGCCTCTGCAACCAACCGTACAAGCCTTTCCTGGATACTTTCCACCACCCGTGGGTTATCCACCCTTTCCGTACGTCGGCTAACCCACCATTCCCTTCCATTGGTACACTCGATTCTGACGTACGAAACGAAAACATCCTAAATACATGAACGAAAGACAATGACCCCAATGACGCATTGTGTATACAGATACGCAGCTGCCGGGCGAGGAAAATTTTGTATGCCGTTGATACTGGCCCGATTGTATATTTTCGTGCGAACGGGATCTCGTCAAAGCTCACGTGTATTTGTTGTTTTGCGAGGAAGTGGCACGCGCCTTCCGAGCAAACATTTTTTCGTAAAAAATACTCGCTGTACTCGTCACTGCCTCCGCTGGTGATACAAATTCCCGATTATTGGATCTCTATCGATCCAAGATGTCCCATTTGTATCAACGTACTCGGATACCACCGAAACTATAGAGGAGACTAAATTATTTTCCGGACAAAAGAAAGTTATCCCGGGAGTAACGTTATCTTCCGTGATCAAATGTCCTTACACATCCCTTGTCGATCAAGTTCAAATATGTATTTTTTCCATTAAGCTGTAATGAATCTTCCCATACACCGTAATGGATGGAGTACTTCGGTGTAAAAGATAGATTGAAGCATGTAAAATTTTGTTATGTCTTTTGAACAAGCAAAAGGGTAATGCTGTGCCTCCAGCCATTTAACATTTCCCGCTGAAACATTTTTCATTAGCGACACCACGAAGACATTCGCGGTTGATTTGAGTCGAACACTCTGTATATACGATGATCATACCATGAAAACGTAGTAATCTTCGTTCAATCGCTATCCTTACAATGTACCCAATTTCATGCCGCTGATAGAAATCACAGAGCACGACAACAAGCTATCGGGATCTAAATTTCGCGCTTATATCAACTTCGCCAGTTATTCGACCGCACGATTTTATTGTAAATAAATTATTCTCTGTAGTACGTATATTATTAATCTATATCATTACTTTTATGTATACAGCGTATACGAAGCAATTTGTAAATAAAGTACAGGACAAGTGTATGACGGGAATGTGAAAAATACAGAAAAAAAAACGAGAAATTGTTGTTATCGATCATAAATGGCTTCGGCGTTGACAAGCCCAAAATGTCATGAAAGAAATGCACATTGGCTGTTATCGCTACGAGAGCTGAGCCATCGATTTAAATCAGAATGCAGCATATTGTCCGCAACTTCCGTTATTCAATATTTTGAAAAAACGAGTCGAAACCCGTTACGAATAAAGATGATAAATGCTACATGTTCGCGAAATAATTACTTTCCGGTATTTTCTATAAATACGTATGTGCTTATGTACCAAATGATCGTTGAAAACCAATCGTTCTCACCGACTAGTGATCAACGGTCTAACTCTAAACGTCTTCAACAATTGGTTTTACGATCGCGCTCATACGTTCGAAAACTTTTTAAGATAGTATAAAAAACACCGCCATGAAGATGCGTTTTTTTCGAGTGGATCAGCGCTTGTAAATGGCGGCTTCCTCTTCTTTCTGTTTTGCTTGGACGAGCACCAAAGATAGCACTCCCAGGATCACCTGGAGAACGACAAAAGGTTGAAAAAAGTATTCCAAGTTCAATATAGGGAGTTTCAAACGATGTCAGATTTAAACTCTGAGCAGTTAACCCTGTATATGTTTATCGTAGCATATTGATAATTATGTAACGACGCGTTTTTTTCCTTCTATTTCCTCGTGAGAATCTCGCGTTATTTGATTGTTCACAAGGATCGCAGAGCGCGCACGATCAGCGACCCGTTAGCTAACAATAATCTTTGCGTGTAAGCGTGAGGTGAAAGGAACGTCCTTTGTTTCTATCGACCGTTTTACAAAATCTGTAGCTCACTGAGCGACAAAGGGCGGTTTTCGGCAAAAGGAAGAGAAACCAAATGTGTAGGTTCGGGACGAAGTGAATTCTTATTGTCTTGGGGATTTATTAACTTACGTGAAGCATGCACAGTGAGAGAGAAATGCCGGCCAACCAACCGGATCTTGCCTCCAAATACCAAGTGAATTCTTCAACGCAGCCGTGGAAAAATGCATTTCCGGTTACCGTGTCACGGCACTCGGTAGGCAAAGGCTTAAGGAGGTTCAGATAATCCATTGGACCGTCGGCGCCGCAGCATCCCATCTGTTGTACACGAAAAATATTTTTTATTGCGTCTCAAGTGGATTCCGTTACGGTTTTGCGGAGCAAAATCAGCAAAATTTGCTCTATCATTAAAGCTGGATCTAATTGTTCTATGTACATGTCTAATACTAAGAATAACACTCACATTTTCCTGAATTATTCGCAGTATGTACGAGGGCTTTTCCTGCTGAGAGTTGCTGATGAGACTCGCCATCGATCTTCGTATTAACGGTTGGATTTTACTGTCGTAGGTCGAATAATCAAGGAGAAACGACGAGCCGACCAAACCAAGGATAAAACAGAGTACTTGCAGTCCTATGTTCTACGATATCGATATTTTGTTAAGATCTGTCCTTCGTTATCATTGTAGTATCGTATTGCTATTATATTATTATATAATCGTATTATATTATTATATTATCATATCACTCAGTACGGACATTGGATAATTAAAAAGAAACTTGATTTTATAATCGCCACACTCAAAAATGTAATTTCCGGCTTTAACAACTAATCATTCGAACCCAAACAATCAAAAAAAAATAACGAGGAAGGATTATTCTATAAAAGCTGGCAGATGAAATTGCCAAAAGCAAGAATTATGTGAGTCTGTAAACCTTTTGATTAGGTCAGTAACCATTTCGAAAACCCTATTTTTCATTAATCAGTGACAAAATGTGTTTTCGAAATTTTATTAAATCTACTTGTGATTGCTGAAGAACTACCGACTGCCCAGCATTTTTAATACTGGGGCGTTCAATTAGAGAGGTGAAAATTTAAAGCCTCGTTTTTAAAAAATTATTTTATAACCACTCTTCGCTAAGTTGTAGCCTGTAAAAAATCACTCGAACAATTTGCATTTTTCTTAGCCACTAATCATCGCGAGTAGGTGTTAAGGTCAGAGTTAAGTTTTTCGTGCACTTTACCACGTATAAAGCCCCGGTGTGTTCCATGAGAGCCGCTCCGCACCCTACGAAGGCGATAAGCATTACGAGTATCGATGCTACGAGGAGGACATAGACTCCGATATAGAACTCCGATATTTCCAGAAACTCAACCCATTCCGTAAACCCTGGCTCCGCGAGCAGCCAGATCGACAATCCGAACATTCCAGCGCCGAGAAGCTGCCAAATTTCGTCACAATAAGAAAGTAAGATAAATATTAATAACTCGTGTCGATATAAGTCATTGCAATTACATTGTATAATATGCACCATAAAAATAGTCGCGATACTAAAAAAAAATTGGATATATTACTGAATTACTTTCGAAAAAAACTTCGCGGATAAATATTTCGATTATAAAGTACCTACGGGCGAGTTTATCTCAAGAAAAATTAGGGAGGGAAAAAAGGTGACTTCAAATTTCGCGGGCTACGTACATTCGATTTTTTTGTTATTTATTGGCACACGTGTGCCCCACATATGGTGACATTATCAGCCATTTTGCATATTTGTTTTCGTCGGAGGTAGGCAAACGAATTTTGTAAATATTCCTATTTCATTATGACATTTTTAATCCAGAAGTCATTATTCTCCACCCAAAATGATCATTTATCTCAAAAGTACTCGTTGCATGCTTGTGGCTCATTAAATGTTTTCGAATAAAAAGATTACAAAAAAGGGCACAGGGGCCGTTAAAAGTGTCCCTAGTGGCTATAGACCTCGAAAAAACTTTTTTTTTCCTCGTAAGATGTTGAAGTGCCATCAACACCATGTCCGTAAACATATGTCCGAGAATATCCATTTTTTTTACATTGGGACTGTTTCGAATGAGAAGCATACAGAGTTTCGTAAATCATATTCCCAAACAGGAAGCAGAACTGTGACTCATCGATGTCGCGTGTAACGCTTGGAACATCGCATCCAGATATAGCTCTATGTCCAATTGAACTCGCAAGGAATCATGCAGCTTATTAATCAAAACTAATGATAATTCGTTATGATGTTCATACGACGTTCAAGAGTACTCAATGTTCGCAGTGATACAAAGAAGAAATATCGTGTGATTTTCGTTATCTTACATGAGGGCTTTGTACGAAAAAGACGAATTGTATGAAACATCAACTCACCCATAGAATAGCGTCGAGGCAGAATACCGTGTATTTGATGCATCCAATTTGACGCTCGAGTCGGGCCGATTCGACTCCTTGACTCTTTAAAACCATTTTAAAAGCGCGACACTAATTGACGCACGTGTGAAAAGGTAGAAACCAATGATATGCACTTTGTAATTGTACGTTGGTAATTTTTGATGAGCGCGGTCAGCTATTGTTTCGAGAATGGGCCTCACAGGTGTATACTCGCGTACGCGCAAGGCGTTTGCGCGACATCCACCTCTTTTATCTATGACAAATATGAGATAAAATTGGATAACGCGCATACACGCCCTAGATGGGCGCTTATCAATCGCCACCTTCTCTTTTAGATACGTATATACACCTATACACGCGCGCATATCCACGATGAACCGTGATTCATTTTCCTGATACCCGCGTTTTCTCTGCACGATTTTTCATGCGTGAATAAAGGTGGCGCATCGTTGTTAGTGCTACCCGAAAGCGTTGAACGTTTCCGTGCAACAATGCAGACCTCGCCGATACGCTTTACTCACGTCGTATACCCCAAGTTGAAAGATGGTTGCGAAGGCAAGACCAAGATGATATTTGTAGGTTATATGAAAAAAAAGGATTTCATATAACCAAGGATTTTTAGGTTATATATCATATAACCTATGATTTCTAGGTTATATCTCATATAACCTAGGATTTCTAGGTTATATATCGCATAACCTCGGATTTCTAGGTTATATATCGTATAACCTAGAAATTTTTGGGTTATATGAAAAAGATGACAGAAATCGAGGCAGCGGTACTGTTGTATGAATCGTTATCGATATCGAGGCCAAGACGGCGTCGCTCCGCGGACTAGAAGTCAAGATGGCGCGCCGGGGGTGCCAAGCATCGTGTGTGTCCTACGTCACTTACAATTAGTCGACGAAGCGTCGACCGCGTACAACGCGCGAACGTCAACGCGTATAAAACCGAAGTGCTTCGAAAGGAATAGAGAGGGAGAGAGAAGCAGGATCCAGGAAGAGATTATTGTTGAGGTTAGGTGAAGCAAACGAAAGCTAGAGGGCTCTAAAGGAGAAAAGGAGTGTGTGTGCAAGAGAAAGAGATAGAGAGAGAGTGAGAGACGAAGAGAGCGTTTTGTTATGGCGAAGGGTCATTAAGTCGAGTGGCCGTGAATGCAAGAGAGATAGCTGACTTAAACAAACCCAATAATTTCTGAAAAACTTGGTGTTTCGGAACAAAGAAAAGGTACACGTTGTGCTCTGCTGAACGACGAAACACGGCCAACTTATCTTTTCTTTCCGGTATGTGATCCGTTGTAAAACTTGGCAATTTGATTTTTACCGACCGAACATGCGACACTTGTCTTTAAGGTATGAAAATAGGAAAGCAGGGAAAAAGAGACAAAGGATTTTTGTTGTTATATAAAGATGGGAGACAGAGAGAAAGGTCGATAGAACAGCGAGAGAAAAACAAGTATGAAGAGTATTTTTTGAGGTTATAGAAGTACAAAAAGAGAGGTAGAGCAGTTTGTTGATATTCCATACGGAAAGAAGTCGGCGAGAGACGGAGCGTTACAAATAGGTTTGTACAGTTAGAAGTTTGGGTGAGGTTAGAACTATAGAAATTGAGGGGAGCAAAATAAAAAGAGAGAGAGCAGCGTAAAGTCCAAAAAGAAACGAGGGATTGAAACTCACTCTTGCTTTTCATCGCGTGTATAATATTTTGTCCCTCCTCACTCGTTTTATCCTCGCTTACGCTATATAGATCGCCTACTTTATATATATCTATGTACACACACACCAACATACACACACATATATATGGATCCATAAGACAGCAGTTATTCGAGAAAACCACGTGACTCTGTGGCAGAATCCGCGGCGTCCGCCGTCGTCGGGAAAATCTAAATCCGTCCGAGCCGAGAGTAAAAGATTTTGCCTCTCGTGAAGTTCGGCGCGCTCTTGCGATAGTCAATAATCGGACCCGGATTACATCGGATCGGCGGTGCGCGCGAGAAACTCTTTACTTCCAACATTTTTTTTTCTCGTATATTAATCTTTTTCGTTTCTTGATTCAACCGAATCTTTCAACGGCAAGAGGGCGCTTCCGTTTCACACCGTGGAAGCGCGCATCGATATATACGCTACAATTAATAATAATACACGCAAAAATTTTTTATTCGAGTGCCGATTGAACCTCTTTTTTTTTTAAATTCGTTTTTGTCTCATCGAAATCGACGATATTACGGGTTGTACGGAAATATCGAGGAGAGTTAATTAACCCGGTTTTAAGGAGGCCAGGGTGTACTGTCGGACCCGCGCGCTCCGAGATGATACGCGTCGACGAGACAGATCCGGTCGGCGGTAAGGACGTTCCCGTGCTTCACGGGAAATAATTGTATATCTATAGATTCATCTATATTCATTTATATAAGAGTGAATTTGGAACACTTCGCGCTACGACGAAATATCTCGTACGAAAGACAATCGCGAATGAAAATTCGTTGTATCGTCGTTCAGAATGGACGCTCCGGAATCGAGTAGTCAGGAGCGTTAAATGTATATATAGGTCCCGTTGACGACCGAACACCGATACTCTTTCGGATGTTTTGTTACTTTTTGAAGATTCTTTCTTCTCACTTAATTTTCTATTTTTTCGGTCGACGTTTTTCGACAATTTTAATACTGGCAATAAAAGAGAAATTTGGTATTGATTTTTTTTACGACGGCAGTATTTTACTTATCACTTTTAACGTGAATTTGAATTATTAGGAGAAAGGAAAAGGCAGAAAAAGGCGTGATGCGTAACTTGTAAATTCATTCTTTAAAAAAATTATCGATAAATATCGATTGGTGTGTAAATGAAAGTCGGTTTATTTAGAATTAATAATTTATGCATTGGTGAAGATAAGGACTATTATAATAAATAGATAATCAGTAATTTCGGTAATTTTAATTAACTCAATGTATGTGTGTATGTAAATACGCCTAAATGCGCGTGTAATTAAAAAAGGCAGCATAAATCGTACAATTCGCAAGATTTCTGTTCATTCAAAAAGAGCAATGATTCCGTAAATCTGCCACCACGTAGAACACAATATTTCTTCTCCACAGTTAACTATAACTAAACAATAATAATATTTTCATAACCGGCATGACCCTTCACTCCATAATGTTTCAAATACTGTTTAAATAATTATTACATTTTTATTGTTTATTTTATTTTGATTTATTTTTTGAAATATTAAATTTGTTTTTCCAAAATATCGCAAAAAGTAAAGAACAACTTTTTGAGTCGTGAAATTATTTAATTGAAGATTGAAATGTAATTTTTTCAAATACAAAGATTTTTTCAAATATCGAGACCCGTTGTACTACGTGAGATTGAGTGTACGAGAAAAACAAAGGGGATTTTTTTCATAAAAAGAAGATGGAACTTTTCTCGGCTTGGTGAATATTTTCATTGGTTTCGGGCAGCAACGAAAATCGTCTCGGAGCGTATGAAGCGCCTCCATGTATCATTGTCTGCCCATAGGACCATCGATAAAGTGGGTAACAGGTGCATATCCGCGAAATACGAAGGAAAGAAAAAAGAGTCAAATTATATTTTGTACCATGTTATTAAATCGCTTTTGTAAGCTGTGTCGTTCTTTATGTGTGTGTAAATATATTACATACACGTGACATATTACAATTTATCGCTAGTTTAAATTCTCTCAAATGTTTTATTCTTAGTTTTTAGCATGGCCGCAAATTATTTTTCCCGTTTGTTCATAATTTCTCACATAAAGTATAAGCGTAAAGAAATTCGCGTAGGGATGGAATTCATTCGAGCTTAAATTGTCATTCCAACCGCACGTGCACGTACGACAATAAATCGTGAATATCGAAATTTTATTTCGTCCAATTATCGTGTTTTATCGTATAATATTAAAAACGACAATTGGCATGACACGAGACAATGACGATTATGCGTCAATTAAAAATGAATAATTACACAATTATAAATTAATAATATATTTGTACGTGTATAAATCGAATCAATAAAAATCACCCGCGTTATGTTTTAGAGGTCGAGCCGAGTTTTCCCTACAGAGATGTGACGATTCGTCGAGGAGTGGATTTCAAGGATCACTATGACATTCAGTCGGAGATCGGCCGGTGAGTGCAAACGCTAATTACACAATAAGCTTCAAGATTACTAATCGATTTATCGAATTGACCAATTTATCAAAACGACGTTAGTACAACCGCGAAAGAAAAACAGACGCTTGTACAATTGACGGAAACGGGCGATTGCAATGTTACGCCCGAGTTATAAATACGTCGATGAAAAGTAAAAAGAGAAAGAAAAATAAAATCAATGGAATCGGTGAAAAACAAAAAAAAAACAAAATCGAATAATATTGGAACGAAAGGACGTCCGACTCGTGTTCGAACGCTACGAGAATATCCGACCTTCGTCAATCGATACTCGATATCATTGGCGATCTATCGATGAAGGTCGCGTGGGCGTATCTTGATTAATTTTAATTGGGATCCGTCATCGATTTTGGCATTGGATCAGCGGATCGAGAGAGAGACAAAGGTTCTCGTTGTTTCGATCGATTCTTCTTTCTCTCGTTCTTCTCGGAGGGCCGGGGGGTGAGAGCGGAAGAAAGAGGGGGAGAAAAGAAGGGAAGAGAGAGAGAGCGGGCTAGGCCGAAATTCGTAGCATAGCTTTAGCATCGAATTTACATGCACGCTCGCACACTATAGTTCCCGTTATTTGCAACGATTTATTTTTTTCTATCCTGATGGTCCAAGGCCATGAATCGTCACTTTCAACCGAGACGCATTGCAAAGCTGCAAGCTCTGCAATCTTTAAGGGATATCGAAGATGGCTTGTTTATTTTACAGACTTTCTCATTGATCGTAAAAAACCATAAACAATTTTAAAGCTGTTTTAATAATGTAAAGGGTATTTTAAAAGTTTTCAGAAAGTCCGAGCGACATTTACGTGACCAATGATAGGATTTAAAGCTATTAAGGTGACTTTAAAGCCACCAAGCTGTTTTCGTAAACTGCGCATGAATTCTTGGGTGAAATAGTCATCTTCGTGAGTTAAAAGTCCATCTCGATTTTACGGGTGTGCAAATGAGGGTGAAGCATGTCTCAACGGTTTTAAGATCTTTTTGACGATCGCAAAAGGTTCGACTGAAATATCCATTACCTGAAGGGGTTACACACGCCACGTTCACGAAATTACGTGAATAATCATTTCGGATCGCAATCACATTTGCTTTCACGCCCGCTGCTTCCGGTGCGAATAATATTCGTAACACAAGCGCCAGGGCGTGAAAAAAACGAAGAATTCCAAGGATTCAACGTGACCAAAGTATTTCTATATTTCTCTCTCGCCCCCCCCCCCCTTACGAGTGTGACTCGTCACGACGGCGTCCTTGAATATTATGAAATTATTGGCACGAGCTTTCGTATTTTAACCTCCGAGTTTAACACGTGGCCGGAAGATTCCCAGGTGCTCCCGATCCAGTCGCAAATCACAGGAATTCTCCTAAACCTAGTTTTTTTGTTTCACTTCACGCGGACCATGGTAGCTTTTACGATTGTTCTCGAATCAAAGTAAAAACCTTGCGATCGCCCACGCTTTGCTAATACGAATTATGAGAGTATAGCTATATAATTTCTTAGTAATTGTCACAATATATACGTCTGGATTCCGAGATACATCGAACTAACCTCAAATTTCTGTCGCGGCAGGTATGACAACTGTGCGCACAGCGCCACGGCTGTTTCTTCAACTAATAAGAAATACTGATTTAACCCTCCGTCGGGCGCGGCGTATCTGTCAGGCTCAGCAATCACACTTCGGTTTGCGGTGTACAATTACTGGACTTTTTAGTTTTTTATAAATCAAGTTTTTAGTTTTTTATAAATCATAATATTGAATATCTCTTCGTCCTTTCAATACATCTCTCAAACGCTAAGGGTTTTAATTTTTTACGTAAAATAGGTTAGTATAGATTTTGTGGGCGTATTTCTAAAATGTGTCCCTCGAACACATCTCGACCTAAGGAGGGATAAGATAAAAATTGTTTATGAGAATGTTTCATATTGAATTCCAGCGTGACTACGTGGATTCTCGTAGCACCGTGATCCTAACCTCAAAACTCGAAAGTGACAGGCATGACGTTTAGTGCTAAAGTGCTATCGCGACTAGACCAGTCGTCACGAAGTAACTGCTTACTAACGCCCTCCAGTGAACCAACTATGTGAAATTCCATAGAACAAATCTTTCAGCTGTTGCTGGCATCACCAGCCGTGTCAGTTAGACCTGGATCGCCACAGCCACTTCTTTGACGAATAATAAGACTCGATCGCTATTGAGAAGAAAGTCGTTCATTTGAACGACGCCAACGGAAACGTTCAGCTTTATTTCAGACTTTATTGTCCGAACCGCCATTTTTATTGCTCTTTTAACTGCGGCCTTCGGAATGCCTTCACCCTCGAATTGGATAACAAACGATGTTGCTTCTTTGTCCTCCCGTCCGCCCTCGTCTTTATTTCTTCGTATCCCTCTGGTGTACGCTTCATCGCAACATTCGATATTGTAGTGGCTAGTCAGAATCTTCATCATCTAGCGGATGCGTGCTTGTATATATGTTTGAGTAATCAAGGTCTCGCGAGGTCTATAAATAATGGGTGTTCGTCTACTCGGAGAGTGACGGTTGTTCTGGGGGCGTCTAGCACAGTTCGGCGTTCGCGTTCCAATCGCGCTGATACCCATCGTCCCGTTTTAAGATGCCTTTTTTTTACATGCCTCATGATGCACCGATCTGTCGTTCGGTCGAGCCAACATTTCGCGAGCAGCAATATGCGACAGTACATCAGTAACTTACTAGTATAGTAACTTTGATCTTTTATTAGAGAAATACCAAAGTCACCCAATTCACTACTTTGCCATTCATCGCTCTTTATGGCCATGAGAAATGGGCCAATCGAGGTCTAAAATGACGGTTATTTTAGCTGCTAGATGGAGCTAAGCGAATTGAGCTTGGAAAGTTCACTGTTTGGCTATCTGAAAGTGGTCGCCCATTAGCGCCTAATTTGGTTAGTTTTGTAGCATTGCAGGAATACCGGAAGTATCTTTCATTTCTAAGCGACCGTAGTTGCTCCACTGTGCTCTCTCATGATGCATTTAGTGATGATCATCACTAAATACATCACATGTGAGAGGGCACCTTTATGCGTGGCGAATTGGACACGAATGTGTGCAGAAAATAATGACGCCGAAAGAGATAGTGGGGAGAAAAAAACTTCCTTCGTAGACTCCTACCCCGGCACTAGTTTACATTTTGAGCTCTTCTCTTTTCTCATCTTATGTGCTGCCCCTCCGCGGCAACTTTTCGCGCACATCTTCCTGCTCGTCTTTCTTCTTTTTTATTTTCTGGCTTTTCTCCGTTCACATAACTCACAATGTCATTTGTAAAAACTCGCACATGATGCACCAGTCGCGCGACTTTTGGCTCGATTACAAAATTGTTAGGATTATTTCATCACCCGCACACTCTTCCACTCGTTTCGAATACACTAAGTATTCTTTTTTACGAGCGCAGAGAGCGGAAGACGGAGAGAGAGAGAGAGAGAGACTCATTTAGTCAGCCGGATCTCGTTGATTTTTTTTATCTCGCAATTTTTTTAACTCTGCACGATTTTTCGGTACTTGAACAGGATATGTTCATATTTTTCCAGTGTTACAGCCCATTCATCACTACCGTTTAGAGTCATAGTACGGACAAATTTTTTTGTTCCAGGAGATCTTTTTCCGTCTCCATTATCGACATAACATTTTTTTTTTGTTTCCTCCATCGCTTACTTCTTTTTCTTCATTATACAAAAATTCTCTTTTGTGCGGCCAAAGTACGATCTTTTGGGCGAAGTGTTTTGCGCATGCACAATTGAGATCCTCGGGAACATTGTATTGCTGCCATCTTTGCAAATAGTTCCCGCGGAGTGACGCGCTACGCCCCTCGTAATATAACCTAACTTTTTCGTTGTTGCATCCCCGGCGTCATTCAGGATTTATTAGTGTACCGTCTGTACGGTCGCTATAAGATTGTCGATTAAAAATAAAAAGCCCAATAGAAGCCACGTTCCACGAAACCACATTGAAACCAATTATCTAACCTATCTTAAACACCATTTTAAGTGCAAAATTTTTCGCCGAAGTATATGCGTAATAGAGTTCCAATCAGTTTCAATGAATGATGGTATACAATATATATACATATACCGTTTTTTATTACCCGACACTTCCATCCTTTCATTAGATTTTGTACTTTTTCCAAACCGCGCGAGTTCAATTTTGGCACGTTTGTCCGTGTTCAACGACTTCCTGATATCTTGTCACCCGAAGAAATTCCTGCTTCCCAAGAGAGAATCGAAAGAGCGCGCGAGAGCGAGTGGGGCAAGCCGCGTTCCATATTTATCGTATATTTACGTTCGTGTGCGTATGTGTGCACGGCTGTGGGTGAACGCGAGGTTCAATCTTCTGAAAAGTCAGCAGTAGAGAGCATGCCGGAAATATAACTCCTTCTACACTGCCGTTCTTCACTTTTGGATTTTCGCAATCGCCGTATTATTCTTTGACCCAAAGAACAACTATGCTTGTTGTTCCCTTTGTCCAACTTCAAATAAGGTTCTAGCTCTTTATTGAAAATTAGAAAAAGCTTCTATGAATTTCCAGGAATCATTTTAACAAAAGTAATCATAATGAAATAATCGCAATATTAATAATAATATTAATGATCAATAATATTAATGACAATTAAGGAGTACTGGAGACTGTCTAATTTTAGTAAGGAAACTGTATCATTTTTTCTAGGCGGAAAGTAATAATAAAAACAATGAAAATGTAGATGATAAAAAAATGTTTTGTTGCGTCAATATATTGGAATTTCGTATGTGCGCAAATACCAAGGTGCTGAACGGATGTGGATGACGCATATATCCTCACATACATGCGTCCAATTCAAATTTGCGCATTTGCAATAAAATGTATATACAAACAATATATTTGGCATGTTTCAGAGGTAAATTCGGTACAGTTTACCATTGCAAGGAGAAGACTAGCGGCTTGCTGTTGGCAGCGAAGGTGGTTACGACGACAAGGAAAGAGGACAGAAGATCCGTGGAACGTGAGGTCGAGATCATGAGGCGACTGCAGCATCCCAGACTAATACAGCTTTACGACGCTATAGATACTGGAAAACAAATTTACGTTATACTCGAGCTGTAAGATAATCGCATTACCATAGTAGATCTTGTAACTCTTATAAGTTTAATATGCTAATTCAAATAACACTGCAGTTGTTGAGGCGCAGAATTTTCCTGCAATTACGTACTAGCAAATTGAGCAGAAATTGACTATAGCTCGTTTGACGATATGCAACAATTAAAGTTATCCATGCAGTGAGCAATTACGTACTTCCGGCTTGCGAATACAGATATTAGTGGAGAATGAACTATTCATTTAGAAATTCATAAACACGCTGCGCTTTCCCCTTCGATTGAACTCCTTCCTGATATCATTACCACAGATATGTGTTCATCATTATTCATCGATGAATGAATATATTTAATATATCGATGTTCGGTATTACATATTTCATATTAATTAGTATATAATATCGAAAATAAATATTGAATATGGAAAGTAAAGTGCTGAATGTACCATTTGAAAAACAGTGATGATAATGATATCATATGTAATAAGAGATGCAATAGAAAAATCATCAATATCATTCATAGCAATAATCACTGTTATTAATAATGATGATTAATAAATATGAAAGTAACATTAACTACAATATCGTCTATTACAATAATCGCTTATATACACATTATTATTAATGTTGAATTTTTATAGACATTGTTATTTTTTTATTTTTGTCTGTTTTTCCTACTTTTTATTATAATTAGTTTTAATATAACTATCATATTATTATTATCATATTATTACTATGAACTTCAGTAACATTTCTCTCTTTCTCTTCCTGCTTCCCTTGTATCGACAGCCATGTTAAGACGATCACTAGACCAATAACACCTTTTGAATTCGAAATTTTTGTATGATGTTGACGAATCATTTATACATCTATTGCCGAAATTTGAGCTATATTAATCGTTCAGTTTTTTCCTAGAAAAATCGTAAAGTTGAGAACTTTGAGCTAATGAAGCACGTCGTTATATGGAGACGTTCGACTAGAAGTTCAGAGGTCCCGGTTTTGCTGGCCACGTCCAGCTTAGAATTTAGAACACTGATAAATTAGTTCGAATACACACTATAAAAAATTGGAAATTCCAACTCCACCGTGTAGTTTAAGCGCTACATTAGAAAATGCGTTCAATCTCTTGCTGAAAATGATCGGAACAACGAAATAAGAATCATAGAGTTGGCAACATCGGCTGTAACAGCTGATTCATTTGGCAAACATTACCTAGCATGACTTTGAAATGAATTTGAATACAAGTCGCTGCAGCATGTAAATAGCAATGAACGAACTGCAAACCATGAACAAATTCCTATAATACTCACGATATAACACTCACAATCGAGTAGCTTTGTAAAATGTTTTATTTACATTCTACCTATCGTATCAAATCCAGTGAGGCAATTCTAGGTTATTCGAAGAAGATTACCGACAGATTTTGTGAAATATTTTTTCGGCCCGTTTCTATGGCAGTACTGTTATCATAAATATGACGAAGACTACTCTCGAGTCTTTAAGGATTCCATTTTTTAGTTTTTCTGTTAGTCAATATGCACTATATGAATCATTCGCCAGAAACTGGTCCGTTAAGATTGATGATACGAATATTCAACACAAGCGAACATAAATCAAACGGCTTAATGTAAAATAATCAGAATAAGATAATTTTAGATTCATACTTGACTCCAAAAAACTAGTCGTACCTAGAAAACGCGTGCTGATACAGACGGCTCCTTATTCTAATACTCTAGTGCAGAAACGTTGATAACTTGTGCATTAAATTGACGTAACTAACGCAACCACTTATTTGCCAACTTCCCGCAATGATAGCATTTATCATAATCCGCCGA
Source organism: Ophioninae sp. B BG-2022a (assembly GCA_030522765.1). Lineage (NCBI taxonomy): Eukaryota > Metazoa > Arthropoda > Insecta > Hymenoptera > Ichneumonidae > Ophioninae sp. B BG-2022a. The sequence continues at coordinate 27,269 of JAPYZJ010000153.1, forward strand.
TGTCGCGATATCTATTCTCTTGGGAATCACCTCGTTTGATTGATCTTTTTTAGAATCCAAGGGGGTGAATTATTCGAGCGGGTAATCGATGATGACTTCGTGTTGACGGAGCGCAGCTGTGCGGTATTCATGAGACAAATTTGCGAGGGAATAGAATTCGTGCACGCTCAGCACATTCTTCACTTGGACATGAAGGTAATAACTGCATGAAAATAATTCGGTACAATTATGTAATCCGGCAAGTGAATCATTTTCTGCGTATGAAATTTCGGGATACAAAAATGAGTTATTGCTCTATTTGGACGTATTTTTGTTCTCTTTTACGAAACAACATTTATTTGAATACTACTTACGCTATAACCTGTATTTTTTTTTCAATATGAACTTGTAAACAATGATCATTCCAGCCAGAGAACATTCTGTGCTTGACCAAAGAGGGCAACCGAATAAAGATAATAGATTTTGGATTAGCGAGACACTACGATCCTCGCAAGAAGATGCAAGTCTTGTTCGGCACACCGGAGTTCGTCGCGCCGGAAGTCGTGAATTTCGATCAAATTGGCTTTGGCACGGACATGTGGAGCATCGGCGTCATCTGTTACGTTCTGTTAGTTCAAATCCCCGCTTCCTATTCAAACGCCTATCACTAAAAATCGTGTGCAGTTCCTTTAACTTTATCGTACTATATTGAAAACCTGGCTCACGTTTGTGAATGAATATTAGCGCGTGAGTTTTATTCGTGATTATCTCAGTGGCATAAATTTCGAAACGGAAACCGTAGCGTATTCCAGAGAAATTAAATTATAGTCATTCAAGGAAATGCTTCAATGACAATTCTATAATTAAAGCACTAGCAATTGATTTGCGAGCACAGGCTTCGAGTCGGAATCAAGATAGCGACGCTGTCAATCGAGAGACCCGTCTTTAGAAACCATACTAAATCGCTGTTTGAGAATGTCACCCAGATAACACGATAAAACGCGTAAAATTCTTACAATTGATCATTTGAAAATCGGATTTATATGTTTTCAGTCACGTGTCAAATTTGTTCTTCAGTTTCAAAAACGAAAAAGTAATGCATGTAAATCGGTATAAATCGGTCAATTTCTGGAAAATGTTTCGTTATAAAATAGAATTTCCAAATTAAGTCCTGTGCAAAGCTTTAACGAGGCACAGATAAATTTGATTTCTACTTTTTCTTTTGTTTCGGTATTTCGGTTTTCACCCATTCGAGTATTGGCGTTTTTAGCACTCTACAAAACGTCGAATACCTGATGTTCTCGTTTTTCTTGCCAAACAGATTGTCCGGTTTGTCGCCGTTCATGGGTGACACGGACGTTGAAACGATGGCTAATGTTACGATCGCCAAGTACGATTTCGACCACGATGCGTTCGCGGATATATCCGAGGATGCCAAAGACTTCATACGGTGTCTCCTCGTTAAAGACAAAGAGTAAGTTATTCGATGAACGCACGATAAATCAATAAGGAGAAGCTACATATATCATTTTATTTACGCGTAATAATCGTGACACGACACGGGACACTTACGAGCCTAGCGATCTCACAAGAGCTGCGTATTTTTTCACCTTCCACCCGTGTGAAATTTTTTTCCCTTTGTAAAACATCCTTCGACCGTTCAGAAAAATCAATCAAACGAAAAGTTGTCTTACTTCGTCTTATTTGGAGGTTCGTTATGAGTTTCAATTATGTTTATTCCGTTTAGTATATTTTTACTTCATCGTGTTTCGATTGTGTATACTTTTTTCGATAAGATTTGTTTTGTATGATATATTTTTTCTTAGACTTGTTATCGAGTTTTTTTTGTGTGCTTTTTCCAATCGTGCTTCTTGAGTTTGATATTTTTTAAATTATACTCCGCTCAGGATGTGTTTTTCATTCTATTTATGATGGACACCTTTTTTCTTAAATATGCCCATTTCATAAACATTTTGACCCACGTTTTATTCGATTTTTATCAGTAATTTGGTCTTTTTCACGTTTTTTCGAATTTTTTGAAAAAGAAAACGAGAAAGTATAAAGAATCCAGAAGATTGTAATCTTTACTAATTATTTCCCATTGTTGATCTTCCTTCAACGTTATATCAATTTTGTGGATGTGTAGTAACTGTTTAGTTCTCTTTCACACTCACTATTTTTACCCTCGGCCCTGACACCAATTCTCAACCTCGGCCATACGTTCCAGGGGCTTCATCCGTGCAAACAATTTCTTTCAACTTACGTCTCCGATTCCCGAGGCTCGTTACCGGGCCACTCCAACCCCTCAAGTTTTCCGCGTATTCACAGAGATCTATGTGTGTTTCGTTAAATCCAGAACGAGCATAATACAAGTTCGAGGAAAACCGCGTCCATGTTGGTTACACCGTCCCGTCAACAAGTCCCCGAGCAACAAATTCCTATGAAAAGTATCCTAAATCATTCGTGAATAAGAGTTCGATAAAAACGAGCGGAATGAGCTGATCGTTGATCGCAAAGGTGCTGTAGATGAAATAGGTGTATGAACACCGAGTGAGCGATCGAGAGAAAGCGAGCGAGAGAGAGAGAGAGAGAGAGACTGATCACCTCCTAAAGCATGCATTGAACGCCTCCATCGTGTAACACCCTCGTATTGCCCAAACAGAAAACACAGAGGATAGCTATTTAGAACTAGTGGAGAATCTCCACGATCGAGAATTAAAAAAAAAAGCCAACGAACAGAGAAACTCCGGCTGAAAGTGTCTAAGAGCACAATAATTAAGGAAAACGTGAAACAAAGAAAGCAAAGAAATTGAAAGATTGAAAACAATGGAGAAAAAAAAAGGTTAAGCTGGCTGAATATGACTATTTGCAGAAAGCGATCAACGGCCACCCAGTGCCGTTCTCATCGATGGCTAGCACCAAAGAAGAGCGCAGTGCCGAGGAAGACCACCATGATGACCAATACGAACCAGACAACGACAAAGCCAGTGAGCAACAACAAACCGGAAATCAAGACGTACAGCAGTTCGAAGGACGAGTTGGACGTGACCAAGGACAATCTACGATTGTTCGTGGAGCGTTGGCGTGAGCATCCGAACAGTCCTTATACCCTGGAAACCGAAACAAAATCAGAGGACGATCGCCAAGATGCCTGTGTGATGACCCCCACTGCAGTGGAACGCAATAATCCGGAGTCGATGTCATTGAGGGGACAAAGTCCGTCACCGTGCGGCAGCGTATGTAGCACATCGTCGGATATGTCCGACGCGAATGCCGAAGAAACTAATTACATGCTTGCGGTCGTGCCGAACAGTATGATGTGGGGCCTAGAGCGTCGGGCGTCGGAGGGTAATTACGCGAATACGCAGCAACATCACCGTAGGGATCAGGCGGCCCAGATAGTGCTGGCTGAAGAGATAATCAAGCTGTCGGAACACCTCAGAAATCTTGCGACTGGACAGTTGCCCGCTCAAACTCGCCCGGCTGGTGAGATGACAACCGAAAAAATTAAGGAGAACAGGCTCGAAGAGAAATCCCGGAAGTCGGGGGGCATCGATACGGGCAGTAGGATGAATACCTCGAAGCCCGAAAAGCCTCGCCAGCGGGTCGTCGACAATGGCGATCAAGAGAGCAACGAAATCTCGGAGAAGTTGTCGACCATAACGAGGCGACGAAAGCTTAATGGCACAACGTTCAATGGCAATCGTAGCTACGACAGATCCGACAGCAATAGCGTGACTAGCTTTAGCCTCAGAAAGACCTTCAACAACTCCAAAAAACAGGACGAGACCGCTTCTCCGTGTGACAGCAACGTGCCGAGTAACGATGAAAAGATTGTTGATGGCAAATCAACAAGAAATCCGGCCAGAGTCACTTGGAGAATCGATAGAGCGGAGGATCCTCAGCTCGATCAGTTCAACAAGCGAGTCTTAGACGAGGATCGCGAAATCGATCTAATCCCACCATGGCGGCGGCCGCGCACGCTTCATCGCTTCGGCGAAACTTGCCGCGACGTACCTAGAATATCCAATCTTCGCGACATCCACAAGAACCTAAATCTCGACGAACCGCAGAGTACGAAAGATCTTCTGTTGCATTTGCTGGGCGAATGGGACGACACTAGCAGACCGGGTGGTATTGGACGTAAATCGGTTAGCGTCGATTGGGGCGGCGAAGAGTCCGTTGCCAGGAGGTCCATGAACTCGCTGGCCGAATATTTTCAATCTGAAAGACAGAAGCCGAATCCGACGAGCGTAATTGCCAATGATCCCGCTCCGACATCAACCATACATCGCTGAACCACCCCCGCCGGGAATTCATCGAAACTTCCATTTCTCATCTCGGTGCTTTGTTGCTTTGCCGATGTGTGTTTGAAGTGCCATCCGAGAAGGGATTTATTGGTAACCCAATTGCGGGAAACCGTTTTCCGTATATGCTTTTCGTTCAGATGCAACGTGTTCGATACACGCTGTGAAATACAAAATTGGATCTCGTCTCAAAGACTTGCAATAAAATGACGTTGGAAAATGACAATGCAATTGCGAGATAATAGGAGGAAAGCGCACGCGCCCTGTATCCCGTCTGTCTCGCTCTCATCTGTCCGTCGTCTCTCTCGTATTCACTTTCAAAAATATGCTTGAAAATCCAGACATACTCCCGATGGGTATCGCTCAAAATCTCGCATACTGGCCGTGCGTGTTGATCACTGTTGTCGCGGTAGAGCGTAACCGCTGCAGCACGTGCGCCGTTGCAGGGAGCGCGGTGGTGGGGTAGCTGGGCAGTAGAATCTCGAAAGTCGAACGCTACGAAAAGTGCTAATAACGTTGAACACTGAGAGAAGTGCTAATGCGGTCTCAGCATGATCCGGCGGCACTTTTACTTTATCGCGTTGGCTTGTATTCAAGTCTTTCCGATTCGGAAATTCCTTTCCCAACATCATGAGCATATACATCGAAATAACAAAGCGGATATTTGTATATCGCAACGCGTGGCTCGGGCCTCGTTATTGTAATAGAAGATTGTCTGTAGGGCGTATATTGAAGTCCAAAATATCCTCAAATCAACATTTCCATCGTACCGCTCTTGATAAATAATCAACGTATACGAATATAGATTACAATGATTTCCGTGCTCACTGATGAAGTCGTGACTATTGTCCATTGTATGTGTATTACATCTTCGCAGACAAAGACCACTGGCTGGACAACTCTTGGAGCATCGGTGGTTCGCCGCTGCACTGGAGAATCCTATATCGAAAGTTAGACTGAAGCGCTACGTGATCAAGAAACGTTGGGTTAAGGCCGTCAACGCGATCCTGGCGCTTAATCGAATGGGTGCGCGTATCAATGTCGATCTTTTATAAGACCAAGATAAAAAGCCAGTTATGCAACGAAACCAGCCATTCTCGTTTATAACCTCAATACTGACATATGAAAAAAGAATCTCTGAAATAAGTGCCTTACTCTCCAAGTCCCATTTGCTACTCGGCCAGTCGATACTTCCAACACCGGAAGTAAACATTAATATTTAAGGTACGGCGCATTCATACGCGCACTGGTTCAAACGCCATGCCAAAGATTTTACATCCAAGTACAAACGTATCGTTGGGGTTCAAAATGCAGGAACTCGTACGACGCCCTGCCGGGGCTGTTATTTATTAATTTTTGTGTATTAACAATGTTTATGAATACATATCAAACATCTAATATCTACAAGAATTATATATATATATACATGTTTTTATTAGATAGTGTTTATATACGTACTAATACATACATCTGTATTTTAATAGTGTATTCGTTATTTCTCTGATCAACGAAAGACATCTAATCCCGGAATATATCATTACAAAAATACGTGTTACAAATATATGTATACATATATATATATACGTAGTACAATACATTTTCATTTCACCTTCGACATTTTTTGTCATGACCTTTCTCAATCCTTCAACCGCAACGTTGACACAAGAAGAAAACGGAAGTAATTTCAAGGAACGAATTATTCAGCACCTTTCACAACTGCCACGACGGCGAAGAGTGAACGAAAAAGTACATATTTTTTTTAGGTAAAGGTGAAGAGAGAAAAAGAGGTACAGTTTGTTTTATTAGTTATTTTAAAGTTAATTTATTATTGTACCGAGTTTCCGTCACGATCGGTATCCACTTTCTACCCGTTAATCCGATTAAGATATGTGAATTGTTTATATTCTGACAATTACAATTTCTAAAAAGATGATCCTTTATGTGTCCGTGGCTCCTGTTGCCGCCGACTTACCGGCGAACATCGAAAAAACACGATGTGGGCAACTCGTGCAGGCAAATTCGGTCAGCTGAAAACAATAGCTCTTGTACGCTATTTCTTTGCTTGATTGACCAAGTGTCACACCACAGATCAACCATGCCTGTTAAAGAAATAGCTCATTTGCAGAAACTCAATTAATTCTCGAACGGTCGATTTTTCGAGAACAAGCAAATATATATGTTCTGCTTTGTTGAACGACGATCAGCGGCTATCTCTTTTTTCGCCGAACATATGGGAGAAAACTTCGCAGTAGGATTTTTACCGACCGGACGTGTAACTCATAAGGAAGTCGTTCGTACGTCGATCGTTTGGCGCCTCGACTCGGCAGCGCTCCAAACGTGAAAGATTTGGCGTTTATTAGTTGGCACCGCGATGGACTTTGTTGTGTTCGACTGGTTCGACTTCAGATTGTTCCGATTGAAAGCTATTGCACATAACCTAAGTACGATGTGGAAACAATACTTTCGAACGTCATCGTTGTAATAAATGACTCAAACGCGATAATCAAGTATTTTAAATAACAAAATTAACGTGAGTGTAAAATTTTTTCAATAAAATACATTTCAATTTTTCATAAATCTATGGTAAGTTTCGTAAAAAATGTTCCATCTTCGCATTGTTTTTAGTATTATTGTTCCTGCATATTGGTATTATTGAGACTAAGCACGATTTATTTTTGTTTAACCTTGATACATATATACGTATCTATGTATATATTGAGTACTTATTTGGATATGAAATATTGAATGTATGTCCTTAACATTCGAACAATATATATATTTTAAGGATGATCCGCTGAGAAATTGGAGTCCTTACGCCAAGGACTACGATCCGCTGAAAGCTGGAAGTATAGACGGCACAGACACCGAACCACACGACAAAGCCATAAGCAGAGCATTGCAGGCTCATTATGAACCTCCATATGGCCTTGAATCTGATCCATACAGAACCCTTTTTGTGGCACGGCTGAACCCAAAACTTTCAAGAAATGATCTGGTAGAGGTGTGTGTTTTAGATTATTCGATTACCTGGGAAGTGTCCACATTTTTGGAATCCATACGAAACAATATTAATTGCTTATGAACAAAATTGGCAAACGAATAATATGTTCTTTAGTGTACGTTCGTGTCTGTTTAGTGTTTTTCACGATGTGGCCACGTCGTCTCAGCCAAACTGATAGTTGATGTGGTAACGGGTAGCTCAAGAGGTTATGCATTTGTCGAAATGGCGAGCGAAGAGGAGGCAACGAAAGCAGTTAGGCGACTACACGACACAATGCTCAAGGGATCGAAGATATTTGTTGATTTTGAGTGTGGACGAACAATGAAGGGCTGGAAGCCTCGTAGACTAGGTACGACTTGTGCGATGAACAACATTTATGGAAATATTCTCTAAAAGATCAGTGGTTTAAAATTCCAACAAACCCAAAGTTTACTGTCACACAAAAAAGCAGAATGTAGATTGTGAAAACATTGCAGCTGAATGTAATACGTTTGCAGGTACAATTGCCATGTTTGTTAGCGAGTGAGCATGTCTCGGTAAATCATTGAACATTACATTTTGGGCAAAAGAAGAGATAGTCGTTGTTCGTTGAATCTGTTTTTTTTTTCGAAAAATCGATCATTTTAGAAGTGATTGGGTATCTACGATTCAGCTATCGCTTTTGCACTTACAACTGCTCAGTCCATGTAACACTTGGCATTTAAGTTCTATGTCCTTTACACTCAAAGAATCGTCCGGAGCGCAAGAAATATAGCTGGATTGCGGATGTTAATTCTGGATCGATTCATTTGACACATGTCAACGATTGATGACGCATGTCCTTAATATGCTTCGCATAGCGTTGAGCCGATACAAGATGTGGATGGGTCTGTTTCAACGACAGAGTTCATTCAGTAACTGAATTTTGCAATTCTCAATGGGCGAACCATTCACGCGTTTGTACCGTGACGCTAAAGGAGGATAATGTAAAAATAATACACTTCTCTTCATTGCGAAATGAAAGTTGTTCAGTCGGTAAATCGCTAATACTTTTGCTTTTTTTTTTCGTCTGGGGTGAAAATATGGAAATAAGAAAAGTTTCATTTTGCGTGACTTAAAATTTGCACCGGTCAACCGATGCTTTTTTGGTGTCTCATTGAATTGTTATTTTCTACGGCAGGTGGCGGTTTCGGGGGGAAAAAGGAGTCCGGCCAATTGCGATTCGGTGGAAAAGACAGGCCTTTCAAAAGACCGATCATACCAAACATCCCGAGAAAAAATTGAAAGTACCAGCGATGATCGTTCGAGTTGGATATCAAATCCGAAATGCGTAAATGTGAAATTATTTCAGCACGCCATAATTCAAAAAGATTCGGACTGATTTTGGGGTGGAAATGAGAGATAAAGAAACTGGCAGAATCACTAAGAAAAAAAACGGGTACAATTGATAAAAAAATTATCTCTACTGCATTGGAAATGTGTGACTGAATATATTCAACGTATTTGTTTTAGCATGGTTTATATAACTTTTGCAAGCCGTTACAATTGCAATCTTACAATTTTATAAGTTTAGCAAAACTTGATTTTAAGTTGGGGGATTGAAAATTCTGTAAGGCTGATCAAATATTTGGACATTCTTTTGGTATTCTTTGGACAAACGATAAGCATGTCAAAGCTGCCCTCGAGGCGTTTTCTCTAAGATAAAAAAAATTCACGCAAAATTTCAAGACCTCATTGTGAAAAAATATTCGAGCTATCGAAAAACAACGTTTTTTGTTTGTTTTTTTATTTATTTTTGTTAATAAAAATAAAAATCGTGGAATTAAAAATTTTGTAAACCATAATCAGATAGGAATTCGAAAAACAAATGAAACTGAAGTAATTTTTTAAAACGGTTACGTAATTAAAATATTTTTCAATTGGTAAAGCTCTATAAAAATATATATTTTTTTAAATCTATCATATTTTTTAATTTAACAATAAAATTTTTCTTTCGATTTTTTATTTAAAAATAAAATTTATCTGTTAGACATAAAATAGATTTAAAGATATGAAAGAGGCGTCTTCTGTGCACATTTGGTGATTTATAAACTGAAGAAACATATTAATAAAAATATTTTAATGCTATGTTATTTATTATAGCATTGCACAAAGAAAATGTTTGATGTATCACTGTGTCTATCAGTATTTACAAAAAAAAAAGTAATCGAACCGTAATTTTTATTTTTAATAATAAAAAGTAAATGAAAACTGAAAATAAAGTTAAGACGAAGAAAAATTTTCGATAAAAAAATATAGCCCGAACTTGATATTAACGACACTTGAAGTAATTTAATGCATTTTTGAAAATAAACCGTTACATAAAATGAGAAAAATCAAACAGCAGTAACGCGCTATCAATCAGATATCAACAATCATTATCGTAAATCAAACAAATACTATTCTCTTCCATCCCCTCCTGTCGACCCGAATATTCTCAATGAGTAGACGACAAAATTCCGCGCGCCCCCGTTATACGGGTCACCAAATATAGCTTCGCCCAACCAGAAAAAAAAAAAAAACGTAAAGAGAAATAGACGAGAAAAAAAAGTTGGAATCAAATTTTTGTTCGACAACGGTTTGGTTATATTTGTGGTTTTGTTTCAGTGCGAGGTGGTGCGACGCGCTGTGGTACGAGGTGGTTTGACCGGGGAAGAGTACAGGGAGGGCAACTTTATATATTCGAGGATACAGGGGCTCGAGCGAGGTGGAGAAGCCCGCAGTGGTTTCCTCGCGTTGTCGAAGCCCGCCATATATGGAGGCGAGGGGCGTTGTCGTCGTCGTCGTCGGTCCCGAGCTCTCTCGGAGCGTTCGCGCAACGGAAGAGTGAAAAGCTCTTTCGCGTCTTCGCCTACCCGTATTCCCACTTTTTCCCCCGCTTCTCGGACCCTGTGAAGGAGAGATTAGAGATCCGCAAGATCTTCGTGAGTAATGGACCACACTTGCGAGCCAACGGATCTCCGCGTGCCAGTTTTATCGGCCGATAAGACAACCTCGTCTTTCACTGTTCAAAAGACTCTCAAAAAACTTTCCTTTCGTCCTCTTCTTCCTTCTTCCTCGCTGAACCGCGGCTCTTTTCGTTTGATCTAGGTCGCCATTGCGTTCCCGTGAAAAAGTGTCTCCTTTTTCTTCGACCTCGCGATCGATCAGGAGGGAAAAAGCCGTTGAAAACTCACGTACAACGAAAATCCATTAATAAATATATCAATATTGAATCTGCTCAAAGTTGTAAATAAAATCCTCCGTTTTGTACCTTCAAATTCCTTTTCCAGTTGGTATGAATTTTTGTATGATCAGAGACGATATGAATCCATGTAAACACGATCAATCTTTAATACAATTTTAATATTGCTTTTTTTCAATAATGTAGGCTTTGGTTTAATAAGTTTAATAAAAATTATTTTTTACGTGTATAAATAGACGATCGACAGATACCCAAATTGTTACGTAAAATTTATTTATCATAATTTATATTACAGTCGAAACAGTTCAAAACGATACCGCTTGGGTGTCGAACATGAATCTGAGGTTTGTTTTCACTGATTGCATCTCTTTCAACGACTATCGGTGATAATAGTGATTCATCATATTACATAAATACATTCTTCGTGTAAAGCTTAAATAATAAATTCAAACATATCAGAGTGTATATTTTCCGTCTTTGAGTCATTGTTATGATTTTTTATGTCATTAATTTTTGTTTTCATTTCTGTGTCGAATCCGACTTCTAATCGTGATTGATATTAAAATTAGTATTCCATTTGATAATAATATCAATATCATTGTATCGTTGTTTTGATAGGAACGAACGATATCGATTACAAAAATTATGATATTATATAAGGCGAGAAGGGTTGGGAGGCTTGAAGAGAGGGCGAAGAGAGGGTTTTGGAGAGTGATAAAGAGGGAGCAGGCAACTCTCGGGCAACTCTCTCATCACACGAGAGAGTTGCCCGTAACACCAAACTAGCTGAACATCTCTTATTTCATCTCGGTCGAGGTGAAAGACGATCCCTCGTTCCCGTTTATGATACTCCTCAATATTTTTCTGGTTTCCCTCTTTTTCCCGGACCCTACTCGTCGCATTCTTTCTCCCTCGTTCCTTCTTGTCCTCATTCTCTTACACGCTTTTTTTCGATATTTCTTCTGGCTTTTCCTTATTTCTGATAGGCGGATATCGGAGGGAGAATCGTCGGGGCCAAGCTGGTTCACGCGAGCCCACGCGAATATCATCACTACCGAAGAATTGGATCCACCTCGGTATATTTATTACTGGTAGTTCCAATTTTTTTTCTTCAATTCTCCGTTACTCAATCCCGTTCGCTCGAAGATCTGATTTTCGTTATTTTTTGTGTCTTCAGTACGGTTTCGAGATTCAATCGCGACTACGAGGGAAATATACGAAAATATATGAAGCGTCGTTTCTTAGAGAAATGCATTTTAACGCAAAGTAAAATTATCAAAACTTCTCTTCGTTAATTACGTAAGGTCTGTTTGGTTTTTCATTAAAACATTTGAACGCTTATGAAAAACCCTGATTTACTAATATGTGAGGTTATGTCGATCTTCTACGTGCGAGGTTAGAGGTTATGTTGGATTTCGATGATTTGTCAATGGAAAAAATCGATAACCGACGTCATTGATAAATTCGATAATTGGTTTAGGCTGAAAATTCTTGAAACGACACTGTTAATATCGATGATAAAATATATATAAAATATAATTTAATTTAAGAACAATAATAGAAGCGGAGGAATATCGAAGAAACAGCTCGATCAAAAATATTGATCACCCACTTCTTGGAAGATTTCTGTCCAGGAAGTGGGCTTTCTGGGCTGCATCTGAATTGAAACGATTTGATTATTTTAATAGTATTATAAAATCTATAGGAAGGAGGCGTCGATTTTATCCTTGGAACAGAAGAAAAAGAAATACGTGTATATATTAAGAATAAATTCGTCAAATGAATTCTCCCATGGATTTTCACGAAATATCTCTTTTACATCCACGTGTTAATATTTAATAAGTTTATTGGTTAATACTGTGTATATATCGGGGTGGCCCAAAAAAAAGACTTTATTTTAACGTTTCGTATTCAGTAGTCCCGCATCGCGATTTTCTATTTCTCACGCCAATAATAACATCGAGGAACGATTGCTTGCTACTTTTTAGTGTTGTAACTCGTCACCAGGTGAACGTGTGCTCGAGACATATTTTTGTAAGAAAATCGACGCTCTATAAAAAGCTTTCCTATGGTTTTATGATGAATATTAGCTGTCCAAAGTTATTCAGGGTTAAAGCCGAGTGTATACTGGAAATTAAATGATTTTTCACTTTTCTGCAATACTACCAGACTTATTTAGGAAATTAAAGTGTGCTAGTCCCTTGTTATTTTTATTTTATATCAATTTCATTTGATATAAAATCATGTTATTAAATAATATGATCTCAGTCCAATGACAAAAGTTTTACGATATTTTGTGATACGTCTTACAGTTTCGTCAGGAAAGTGACAAAAAATGGAAATTTGCAGTAAATTGAATGTTGACTTTGAATTACTTCCGAAAGAGCGGATTCGTCATAAAACGAAGTTAACACTTTTTCGAAGAGGGTCAATTTCATACAAAATTATGTCTAGAGAAAAGTAACCAGCAAAGTTATTAGCATAGAAAATAGAAAAATCCGTTGAGGGACTTAAATATTCATATTTAGGGCTTGCGTTTAGCAGGTGTCTTATTTTATCTAGCTGAAGATGAAGCTACTGAAAGGGAGGGAAATGTCGATTTTTTTGCGACCCTAGCATATATATATATACATTCATATCCATAATTAATTCGTTAAATTCGGTAACGATTCAGCAGCCGACTGTGCTTTCGAAGTATATTTCCGGTATCGCGTGCTCCGATACTATAAAAGTTTTTCGATTCTACGATAAAGAAAAAGCGTCTTCAAATAACGATGTGGATAGCGACGAAAAAAAGGAGAATCTTCCATTATTCAATTTCAAATAGGGGAAAGTGGTCACCCTTCGTACACTTTTTACATTTTAATTTTTTTCTCTGTGATTTATTGTCATAATTAAGTAGTTTCTGCACCAAAATGTAACAAATATATTATAGTTTGTAACAAAAAAGGTTTTAAACTATTATGCCGAAAGGTTAAAGGGTTATAGCCCTTTTTCTACGATAAGATATTTGTACGAATGTACCCCACGTGTGGGGTACTTCTAAATAATAAAAATTATTGCATGCCTATAGCAAATTTTAACAGATAGGTACAGTATTATTTCATAAAATCCAAATTTGATGTATTGGTGGTAAATATGATCTAAAAGGGAACATTCTTACGCGTACGAATGCACCCCCTGTATGTCTGTCCGAATGTACCCCAGGCCTTCCACCAAATTAAATTAAAACTTTGTACAAATTCTAATTTCGTATAAAAAAATATAACAACAAAAAATCAAAATACACAATATTGACTTTAATTACTCATCACTATTTCGTCAAATCATAAAAATTGCACCTACAAATGCGAATTAAACTTGAGTAAAAAAATGTACTCAAAGCACGTGGAAACACGTTTTGTCTTTTCATCTCACACAGGGTGACGCCACAGTCGCGACACTCCACTAGCAACATGGCGGCTGTTATGTCTACGCACACATGCAAAGGCATGTTGTGTGCTCTTTAGTTTTTCTGATTTTCTAATTGTACGAATGTGCCCCGCGTACGAAGGGTGACCATTTCCCTCTACTGGAAGTGAAGCCGGTGTTCAAGTACCGAAGTTCCGGAATTCCGGTGTTCGAGGGCATAACCTAAAATCCTAAATACGAAAGCATGCACAGCAGCACCTGCTAAAGCAAAACAAAATCCGACGTGCGTGACGAAGGGCGTGTTGTATAAGAGTATCGGTATAATCGAAATGTGCGCGGGTGCGTTAGTTTCGTATCGAGTTATTCAAGCGTGACTCACACTGTTTTTGGCATTGTTTCGTTGCTGCCGCGAGAGTACGCGCGGTTGTTTTCTAAATCGAGACAGCCCGTGCGGTCAAGTGTGTGTAAGGGTACGTGACCTTGGGCCTCCGAATTCGGCGATATTGCTCTAACGCGCAGGCTTCACGATTTCGGAAAGTGTTTGCGGAATCAAGTTAGAAAATATGGTGAAAGGCGATACGGGTATACAATGGTCGTCATTCCTCTAGTATCCTCGAATCTCGATTTCTTCAGGGCCAAATAAACGACGATGTGACGAAAGCGGTTGCGTTAATCGAGGAGTCCACGCGAAAACGCGCATCGGCGATTGTTACCCTCCATTATACCTCTAGCGAAGATTATATGACAGGCGCGCATGCGCGCGCCCGTAACGGCCACAAAAATTGTAACGTAAGAAGTAGACGCTCGTTCGAAAGATGAACTCCATAGAAATCGTGGGAGTGCACGCCGGGGCGGACGTTTTCGGACTCGCGATGCTGTTTTTAACGCGAATGAACGCGATGAAGATGGGCCGCGCGCTTGGCCGAGGCGTACGATTTCAGCTGAGTTTTCAACGCGCACGATTCTAACCGCGCTAACGAAAGGGAGAAACGGAGTGGGAGAGATGCGAGGGGGAGGGATCGCGAGAGGAGAGAGACATCGAAGAAAAAAAGAATATAAGATACCAATAAATAGTTTATATTCGGGTATAAATAGAAAGAGATGAATATCTAAAGACGAATTGCTCGACGGAGAGGTTAGGAAGCTGGAGACAAAGATTAGGAAGGCAGTGAAAGAAGAGAGAAATGTAATTAGAGAAGCGGAGCTATACAAATATGAACGTTAAAGGAGTCATGTTGATCGTACGTGCTTAAATCAAGCATTCTTCCCCTCAAAAAAACGTGGTTTTTTTAACGATTGTACGGTTACGTCAGAACCGTCATGCACACCTTCCAAAATCAGATTATCTTTTTCAGCATCTTTTATACCGTTTTCGTAAATTTCATGGTAAAAACGGCCGCTATTGTAGCAAACCTTCAATCCCAACACAGTCATCAATTCAAAAAGTTGTTGAATACCGCATTGAAAATTATTATGGCTATATCATTTGGTAGATTACGGCACCATTATTTTTTCGCCACATTCTACATAAACTATTTTTTTCGAATGCTACGATTAAAAGCAGTCGGAATATAGAGGAATTTTCCTATTTTATTGTCAAATCCTTTCGCGTAAAATTTCCGTTGAATTTTATCGAGTTCTCTCGCGATGCTAATACATCATTTCGCGAAGTATAAGCTGTTACCACGTGACATCCGAGCATGAGGGAAATATACAATAATCGAAGTATCGTGTTTTAGAGAAATGACTTTTAGCGTAACGAAAAACGTAATTAAAAAAAGCCATCAAAACTTACGTCCTTTAACCCCGTTAATCGCGTTCGTTTTTTTCTAAAAAAAATCGGGCGCCTATGAAAAAACCTGATTTACGGATAAGTGAGGTTATGTCGATCTTCTACGTGCGCAGGTTGGAGGTTATGTTGGTCTTCTCTATACGGAGGTTAGAGGTTATGTTGGCCTTCTAAATACGGAAGTTAGAGGTTATGTTGGTCTTCTACGGACGGAGGTTAAAGAGTAAGGAGAAAATGACCGTTTAGAGAGAGAGAGAGAGACAGAGAGATTCAGATTGAGACCTGCTACGTGATGAGGGAAAGAATCACGAGTCGGGGCCGAAAAAAAAGTGGCATACAGAAGGAGAGAAACAAAGTTAGAGGCAAGCATAGGCGTCCCGGCGCGAAGCCGTTTCGCGTCTCGCCCGACAAAAATAGACTGTGCTCGCGCGTGCTTGTGAGCTCAAAAAACGTAACGCGCACAATAACGACCAAATCGGACGGACTACATCGGGTCTCCAAACTACACACACTATTCTTCCCCGAGCAAAGTTCCTCGAGCTTTCAAACTCGTACGTGCGCGCGCGCGCGCTCACACACACAAAAAACCGAATCTCTCTTTTATTAATAGTAACGGCTGCTGCCGCGAAGGGGCGAACGGGGGAGAATAGAGAAGCAATGTGGCGAGAATGGTAGCGTCCGCGAAGAAGAGGACAGGGGGGATGAAGAAGTCGTGGTAAAAGCGTGGTGGGGAGTCGATGGTGGGGTGACGATCGCGATCTATCGCGATGTCTTGCTTCTGATCAGGGCGAAGAGATCGGACTTTAGAGCCGCTGTAGCTTTCGCGGACTCCACATTCCACCAGAAAAGCTCTTCCTGTGCGTGCGTGGAACGAACTTCTCGGCTGTATCGTGCCCGAGGCCACACGAAAATAAAAGAAGAATAAAATACACGTTTTTTTTTTCAATCCACCCGGTGTAAGTTTTACACTATAGTACGGTTTATAAATAATACACGTAGAGTGCGCAAATATATATATTTACATGTATATATATATATGTATTTGTACATATTTACATACATATACATATATATATATTTGTCGTGTGCACACAGGGGCATCCATAAACACGTATATTCAGAAAAACACATATATATGAATTTGTAGAGAAAAAAGTCGATCGATTCGCTCCGATATTACCATATAATAATTACTTATCACTATTGCTATGATGAATATGCGTTGAGTGCGTAGAAATCGCGAGTCTGCAGAGTGCGCATGTGCACGTGTGCGCGTGTGGCCGCGGTCGAGTGACACTTCCGGTGTACCGCGCGAAAGTTCCGGTGGTCCCGCGACTTTCGATTCGCCCTATTTCCGTCCGCGACTTCTAGTATGTCGGATTAATAAATTTGGAAAAGGGAGAAAAAAATAACGAGAAGAAACAACCGACGAACGAACCGAGGGAGATTTAACCGCAAGGACAACTTAAAAAAAAGATATACAGTGCGAAGTAATTGGCAAAAGTGTTTACTTAAAAAAGTAAAAAATTTTTAATTACATGTGCGATGGTCAACGCATATGGATGAAAAGTGCAATACGGATCTTAATGATTCCTTTGGATGATCGTATTTCGATTGGACCATGAAAAATAATAAAAATAATAATAATGTAGATAAAAAAAGTGGAATGAAATATATTCATATAAATATATGAAATCTGTATGGTTCAAGTTTTGATGAAATAATAATAATCTAAAATAAATATACACATGAGATTGCATATGTAAATAATTGCTATAATTATTACAATAAAAATAATATGTGAATATTAAAAATAATCATACTGCAAAAATAAAATACTGTACACGAAACGACATCTACGTAAACGCATGCATCCATGTATGACCTAAGTTTCGATGACGTCATCAAGAACAATGTTCGTTACGAAAATATGATTCAACTCGCGATAAACTTCGTTTTGGTTCGCAAAAAAGTTCGAGGAGAGGAAGAGAACGATGAGGAAAGAAAAAATAAAACGTATCGGGAAAGAAGCAAAAAAAAATGTGTATAAAAATGATACAGGGAGGTTTGTGTTCCGGTAGAAACGGCCGAGATCGCGGGAAGAGAAGCTCGCGCCTGACTCGGATACACTCGCGGGAGCATTTCTAAAATTAGGGTTGAAACTTATAGAAGGATGAAGAAAGAGACGGAGAGAGCGAGAGAGAATGGAGAAGGAGGGGGGTGTCGGTCTCCTTATAGAGCTTGAGGCGTCGCGCTCGTTGGCCTGGGTTAGGCAAAGTGTCTCGAGCCCAGAGCTTCGATATCGAGTTACCCCCGAAGAGTTTGCCGGTCTTCAGCACACTCCATTCGACTTTTCGTCATTTTTTTTAAACGTTTATTTTTTTTAAACCGTTTTTCTCATTCCCATACGGAACTTCGACGAGTTCACGGTTGGTCACGTTTGGATTATTGATCATACTCGGATAACAATTTTTTTTTTTTCGTTTCGTTTGCCGATGCCGCCATTTTGTGCGATCGGTATTGATTGGTTCGGCATTAATCGGTATCGTTTGGGCGAGGGGAGGATCAAAGGTCGTCACAGCGATCGGCGTGGAAAAATCATTTTTTCGTTCGATCGGCAGGAAGAATAATGTCATTTACTGCGATCGGTATGAAAAAATGCCGGTCGTGTTAGATCGGCGAGCGAAGTAACGTAATTCCTTACGATCGGCGAGGAAACAATCGCGTTCAATTAAATCGCCACGTAAATGTGTTTCGTTCAATTTCGTGACGAAAAACATCGGAATTTCGATCGATAGACACGAAAATCGGTTCATAGTTCGATCACCAAGAGAATTTATACGATTTTGTTCGTTAGGCAATCTGATAAATTTTGGTTCAATCGGCATGGAAATAACGGTATTTTGTTCGATTTCATGACGGTAATTAACGTAGATTCGATCGATCGGCAAAAAAAATCGGTTCACGGTTCGATCGTCGAGAGAAGTGATTGTATTTTCTTCGCTCGGCGATCCGATAACGTTTTTAAGCACGATCGGCAATACGGGTTCGGCTCGACCGGTATTCGAATAATGTCTACCGATCCTAAAGAGCACAACGTCATTCTGTACGATCTGTAGAAAAACCGAAAGTTTTTTTTCTTTCGATCGGCAACACCTATATCGCACGATCTTCGAGATAATCGAAAATCGATAAGAACGTACGATATTAATGACCGTTCGATCGCCAAATCCAATATCGCACGATTTTCGAAAAAATCGTTTTCGTGCGATCTCCGAGAAAAATATTTTAATATGATCCGTGAGAATTCATCTAGATTTTTTTGACGGCGTGAAAAATAATTCTATTCTATCTAAAAACAAAGAAAGAGAGAAAAAATCCGAAACTTCTCTCTCGACTGTAAACTTTTTAAATTCTTACTTTTTGATGACATACATTGCACAAACTAGTTAACAAGTGATATCGGAAAATTCAAAGCTGACAATTAATTAGTCCCCGTTCGTTTTTTGTTGCAGCCCACTTAATCACCTGCAAACATGTCTGACGACGAGGACCAATACTCGTAAGTACAACCGCAATCAGACACGAAAAGAAATCTCATTTTAAAAAAGTCAAGCAGTTACGAACAATAATCGTGCGACTCTCGCCAATATTAACGGCAATAAAAATCCGGCCGAGCAGACTCGTGCGTTTCTATTACCAGACGCACCATCCGGTTGAAAAAAAAATCCTGTGACAATTAGGTTTGCAGGAATCCGGCCGTCAGCTCGCCCACTTCACTGTAAAATCCGAAAAAAGGCCGCATTTAAACGATAGCTCGAGATAATCGGCGAGAAAAAAACCCCACCGAATGAGACAATAATTAAAACGAACGAATAAATATTAAATTATAAAGAAAAACAAATGGCTAGAAAAATCAACACGCGCATATCGAGTGGCACTGAAAATTCTTCCACACGCACAGCAGATGCATATACAGAGTCTCGATCACGTAAGATTGTCGAAAAAAGCCTCGTTAGTGTCTTTCCCTGGATGTTTTTTATTATTTTTAAAACATTATTTTTTTGTCTTTTTTTTCGTCTTTTTTTGTTCAATACCGTAAAAATTCGTTTTCCCTGTGTGCGATCGTGAAATTGCGTGTTCAGCGTCAAGCCTGTTGTCCATCACCCCTTAAATTAAATCCGCCCCGAATCTCTACTTTGATTTCTGAACGAAGTATCATGGCGATCCGTTTTATCGATGCAATCGAGAGTAATTAATTTTTTTAAAAGATTTGATCAAATTTTATTTCTAGTCATGCTTCTTCAGTCGATGATGGCATTTTCTGATTTTTTCTTTGAGAGAATGGCGAATGATGTTTCGTTCGAGATTTTGCCCTGGTGTAGCTGTGTAAGATAGATGAATACTAGTAGAAACTAAGGTCCAGAATAAAAACGTCTCTCGCATGATTTCCACGCATTGACTAACGAGCCACTTTTCCTCTTTTTTTTTTGTCTCTTTTACAGCAGCGAGGAGGAGGTCGAGGAAGTGTAAGTGTTCACCCAAACGATTTTTTTTTCACTAATAAATCGAAAGATCACGTTGAAACAGTATTTATACAATAACCGCATTTTTGTAACCCTCGCGTTTGTCGTTTTCTTTTTTTGCAGGAAGTAAGTGCCAGTCGCCATCGTCCAAAGTGTTTGCCCGTTAGAGAATAGTGAGAACGTTAGAAATTAGAAAATAGGACAAAAAAAACAAAGGACAACGATGAATATTGTCAGCATGAAAAAATGATCGAATCTCCGTTTTGTATAATCCGGACTAATTTTTTTTCTTTTCCTCGTCTTCTTTTTTTGTCACGTAGAGTTTAGAATGTTTTGCAATTTTCAATTTTTTGTTTCCATCCCTAATCACTTTTGGTTGTCCTCTTAGGCTTTCAAAAATTCAAAAGTAACCTAAAAATATATTTATAAAATGAAAACTCCAAAGAAAAAAACTCGCGCCAAATTTCACTCGCGTCAGACGCGGGCCAAAATTCCCCCAATCAAAATTTCGTTCCGCGTTCGTTCGACACTCGACGTTTTGATCGGTTGGCAAATTAATCCTGTATCAAGTTTCCTTCGCATTCAATTCCTTCTACCCCGCATCCAATTTTTGTAACCTCCTCGATCCCTTGAACGAAAAAAAAAATCACGATCGCAATTTTTTTTCTTTCTACATTTTTCCAACGTGGAAGGTACGATCTCAAAGTTTTTTTCCGGTAAAAAGTCGTCGAGGATTTCACTTGGTTTTCCTTTGTTTTCCATATAATTTTTTTTTAACTAAACAACATTCAATTATAGTTGAAGAAAAGATCGTAAATTTTTTATTTTCCCTTCCGCGAAGAATATTTTTTAACAATATTTTTTCAGCAATTCGATGAAGAAAATCCTGTATTATTCGGATAAAAAATAATAATCGTTTTGATTTTTGTCATTTTTTTTCGAGTACGCGATTAACATTTTTTTCAATAAAAAATGTCATTACGAGAATTCAGAATCGTGAATCACCCTTTGTCAACGATAAATCGAGTGAAAAACAAAATTTTGAAAATTCGTAGTATTTGTTGGCGAAGAGATTTTGAGACTGTGAAAACGTGTTTCCGAGACGCGTCGGAATGTCAATGTTGCGTAATAATAGACGGTTATGAGACGGTAGATATACGATTCGGATCGGCAACGAGAAAAGTCGTTTTAAGGAGTCTAAAGTCGCGAAAGCACACGGTCCTATCGCGTGTAACACTAGCAATCTTCCCCCTCGTTTCTTCCCCCCCCCCACCTCCTCCTCCTCTCCTTGACGTACGAAATATCTGATCGTACGGTGTGCCGACCGGTTAAAATTAGAGCGTGTGTTTCCCTAACGAAAATAGAATCGGCCGGATGATGCTGCTTGTTGGCGTATATATCCCACCTAGATACGAATTTAGTAACGTTCCCAAAACTCAAAATATCGATGTACAATAACACAATATTCCATATTGTGTGTTCTGTCACGGATTTTTTTTTTGTTTCTCAAAGCCAACCGTCCCGTTCCTAACCCCTTATCGGACAAAGTCATTTTTTTTTATTTTTTGCTCTTTCATGTCAAAGGATATCGAAAAAGGTGTAAAAAAGAGACGAACAACGTTGCAGCATCGTCCGGCGCGCGAAAAATTTTTTTTATGACCTCAATCATTTATTTATTCTTTACCATCAATTTTTGACTTTTTCCATTTTAACGCGAACATAATTTTTGAAAGATTTTCGTTTTGGTTCGTTATCCATTCGTACGATGGGATTGGCATCTGTTTTTTTCAGAAAAAAACGTATTTTTGCCATGTAATATTTTGAATAGAAGGCGATATTAATAAACAAAGAAATTTGCTCGCGTTTAATTAACCCGATCAGGTTATCGCTTTTTTTTTTTTGGCATTTTGTCCGGTTATCTTAAGTCGCTGAATTTTGCACTTTATCAATTATCACACCAATAATTTAATAATTTGTAATTATTATTTCCAAGTACGAAATACACGAAGGAAATTATTAAATACAACGTCACAGACCAAGAAATAGTGATAGATCGTACGGATGGATTCGGAAACATCTGAAAGTACCAAAATGAAAGAAAACTTGTGCTCTTGACGAAATCAGTATTTTCATTACAAAAAGTAAAAGAATAATGATTGAGCCATTGAAACATTTTTGTCGTATGAAAAAATTGCACCAAATTCATTTAAAAATCATTCAACCCGGAATAAACAAGTGTCCTATGCCTCCCTTCTTAGCGTTTTTTTTTTTCGTCAGATAGTTCGTCGTATTGAAAATAATTTTCGAAAAGATGAAAAACTGTTCCACTGTCCCAGGGAGGCAGGACAACAAACGAAAATAATTGCGAATGTTAAGAACTATATTTATGAAAAAAAGTACGATAAATATTTAGGAATTCATTAACTGACTCTGATCTTTTCTGTCTCTCTCTCTTTCTCTTTCATTCTTTCTCTCTCTCTCTCTCTCTCTCTCTCTCTCTCTCTCTCTCTTCTCTCTCGTATCTCCACAAAACATCAATGCAAAACACAAATGAAATGAACAACGATGCGCGATGCCCCCGCCAATATCGACGAACTTCTCGTTTCCGATTGATTACCTCTATCGAAAAAAAGGCATCAGGAGAAGAAGATCGAGTAAGTTCTCAAACAGCCTTGTCCGCCTTATCGCCTATATCTATGTCACTTGATAATATAAACTTTTGGATTTTTTTTTTCATCTAATTTAAAAAAAAAACACACAAAAAAAAAGGAGAAAAGGAGAAAGTAAAATATTAATATTTTGTTTTCACATTTGTAATACGATATTTATTAAAATGATTTTCTTGTTTTATTTTCGTAATTTTCGAATCAGCCTTGTCCGTCCGCTGTTCTCTGTCTACTCGATCCAACAATCGCTCGTTGGACGAGCGAAAAAGCCAATAAAGCTGCTGAAATAATCGTGTTTTTTTTTTTCGGTTTCTTTTTTTGGTTTAAATATTCACATAACGTCGTAATAATTCGTTTATCGTTGTATGGAATATTTACCTATTTTTTTCGTTGTTTCGTTTTTTTTTTTTTTTTTTTTTTTTTTCTTTGTAACGTAACAGTCGCTCTCAGTGTTGTTTCAGCCCACTTATTACTGTTGTTATTATCAGTATTCTTGATATTTACGATTTTCATTAATTTTTTTCATTAAAACTGCGCAATAATTGCCAGCATTTTGTTTGGTCGCTATCGTCGTCTATTTGTCTCTCTCTCTCTCTTTCTCTCTCTCTCCCTCTCTGTCTCTCTCTCTCTCTCTCTTTCTGTTTCTCTCTCTCTCTAACTCTATCTCTTCCTCTCTTTCTATGTCTCGCCTTGTGTCTGTCACATACATACAGATTTGCCCTCCCTCCTTTTTATCAATCATATTGATAGATTGAGAAGAAGAGGTGTCTTCAATTCGCGTATTTCTCGAGACGAGAAAACACCCCAGCCCAGCCTCGTTTCGTTATCGTAACGAAAAAGAAAGAAAAGAAAAAAACGGTTTCTTTCAACTACGTTCATTTCGAAACTACGAACGTTTTTCGACCATTGTTGAATTATTTTTTATTCTACGCTTTGGTTATTGGGTTATTCCGTATTAATTTTATTTTTCACAAATCCGAAATGCAATAGTCGAACGGTTAAATCGAAACAATTAAAACGTCGGTTATTTTGGTCAGGGCTCATTTTTTTAATTTCCTATTTTTTTTATTGCTGATTTCATTCGTTTATTTTTTTTTCCAGTCAATCCGAAATAACCGATTGTACTTTTGTGAACGTCAAATTGTGCATTTCTATGACTCTTATATACGTATATATATAGTTTTTTTTTTTCATCCAAATTTCTCGCACCACAAATTCCCACGTACACAGTCACGAACAAACGAAAGTCCATACGTACACGCATCTCATTCTAAACAAACGCAGTGCCGCTCACGCAAATCAAAGATAATCTTTAATAATAATTATCTTAATAAAACGACTGCAACAACAACCGCAACTGAATATACCGAGATAAACAAAAGCAAAAACGTTTTGCCAGCGTTTCTTTTTTTAAGTTCACTTCCTAACGCGTTGTCGATATTGCGCTGTTTTTAATTTTTTTTTTATTGGTAAACTTGCTTACGTACTTTAAAAGGAGTGTCTGTATATCTGAATATATAAATGTACACTCACTCAGGGGTAACGATGCATTTCCATGAACTTTTCGACCTTTGGTACGATTTGATTCTTCGGGAAAAAAATGTTCGCGATCCAACTTGATCTATCGATAATCGAAGCATATTTCGGGTTCCCCTGATAAGAGGTAGCCTCGCCATACCGACCGAGCCGGGATCGTGGATACTCACGGATATCCTAAACGGTTCTTCGGAATTCTACCAATTTCACTGAAAAATCCCATTTGATAGGCAAACGGCTGTCTTCTCACGAAATTTCTTGAATCTATACAAAATCACGTAAATCGTATCACCACGCGAAAGCCGCGATGGAAATGACGTAAAATGAAAAGTTTGGCATCACGGCTCAGATTGCGGAAGAGCCGTACACACGCGATTCAAACATGCACATTTTAGTCCTTTAATCATTCCATGATGTAGGTTTTCATAACAAATCCGTGGGTGTCTACAATAACTCGGTAATTGTTTACAACTCCGAAAAAAGCATCGAAACTCGTCCGACATTTGTGGAATTTAGTTTCCGCAAAGTCCGAGGAGAGGCGCTCGTCTCCGAGTCGTCCGGTGTGTACGCAAGCGCGGAGGCGAGCGCCAGTGTCGTCGAGCGGTAGGTAGCATTAGCTCGCGCAAATTCTAACCCAGTTACTCCGATCGAGGTTGCGTTCACTCTCGTCGGGGTTTCATCGAAATTTTGCCCCGGTTGAGGCTACCTCTTGAAATACTCGCTTGTAAATATACATTTTTCGAGTAATCGAAGAATTTAAACAGAAAATCCTCGAATTATCGATTACTAAATTATCCTCCTCCCGTACCGCAATGCACACGAATATGATTGACCCGATTGAAATTATTATGACTACTTTCACTCTTCCCGTCTGGACTCGTAATGACTGCGTCCAGTAAATTACGCGTGCATCTCTTAAATGTTTATGTGGGGCCGGAAAAAATGCTCTCTCAGCGGTGAGCAAATTCCGACGACGATAACGACGACGACGACGACGACATCGACGACAATAATAGGAGAAAGGCCCGAGAGTTGTGTGTGGTGATGAACGCAAAAAGTAATACAAAAAAAAAAACGGCGACGGATCGCAAGACAAAATCAAAGTTAAAGAATTTGGGAGAGAAATAAACAAAAATCAGACTCATTTTCTCTCGCTCAAAATCAGAGCTTTACATTTGAGAATATATACATATATATACATTTCGATTGTATATCAGGCGTAGTAAAAAGAAATCCATGATGTTTGTAATAGATGGCTTTAGTTATCTGTATCTCGCGTTGCATAACTTCGATCGGGTTACAGGAGATGGCGTTAGAAACATGAGATTTCGTACTAAACAAACTTGTGCGACAGTTTCCCGATTGGTCGATTCCAGAAAATAATGGATTTCTTTTTCCTACACGTAATATATATATATCGAGTTTTGTTATATATATACATATATATATAATCAATTCCGTACTTGTGTAAAGTTAAAATGACGTATCTTATGTCTTTTCTACGACTTTATTAACCGACTTGTACTTTCTCTGTTTTATAGGGGTAGGGCGTCCCAAAAGTAAGTTGAGCATCGAGGTGTTAAAACGTGAATAATACTCGTTGTTCCTGTTTTTTTTCTTCATTTTAATTTTTTTTGAAATTTGTTGATTCAACCCCGCCGCGCCAAAGAATTAAAAAAACAATACCCAGCCGTTCAGTGCGCAAAGAGAGCCATGAACTTTTTCGTTACCCCGCAGTTTTTCTCTAATACCTCGTTTTTATCTCACGTGTACAAAATGAAAAGGAAAACCACAAGAGTGTCTAAAAGCTGTGCAAGGCTCATTCCAATTAATCATAACGGTTGACCTTGTAATCTTATCTTATATATATACATACATATATGTATATATACACATTGAAATATCATAGTTTGGGTTTGTCAAAAATGAATGCTAGCCTAGTGAAAGCTACCCGAAAATGCTTCCGTAATTAAACGAATCAAAATCAATTCACTTTATTTAGTTTCATAAATAAAGTAACGTGAAAATCTAAAGGAACGTTTCATCACGACCCAGCAAAGAAAAATGAAACTTTTTTTCGTCTTTCGTATTTATTCGTTAGTAGTGAAAATATTGTTTTGCTTTTCTCACCCAACAAACCCATTATTGATATTGTATACCTACATATATATGTCTGTGTATGTATATATATATACAGGGTGACTAGAAATTCGACCTATTCCTTCAAAGGGGTTATAGCAGAGGTCATTTGCAATAAAAAATGCCCCATCAACTGGGGGTCTAAAATTGGCTTTTTAATTTTCAGATTATGTAAAATTTGGATGCAAAATTTGTTTTTAAATAATCGCTAACTCTTGGTCTTTCAGAAAAGTATCAAATCGTTGTTTATAATAGCGTATTTTTTTCATAATTTTTTATTTCAAGCAGAAAGTCAGGAAATTCTTCAGAAAACATAAAAACATCAATATCTCAATAACCATCAATTTTCGAGCCCCAGTTGATGGGACATTTTTTGTTACAAATGACCTCTACTATAACCCCTTTGAAGGAATAGGTCGAATTTCCGGTCACCCTGTATATATATACATATATATATTGATGCATAACGAATTGTGTACATACAAACACAATATGTATATTTTTAATGCGCCATTCATTATTTACAAATTTTAATTCCCGGTGTAGCCCCGCCCCCCTTGCAAAAACTCCTCGTTACTCATAAATAAAAAAATATGAATATGCATTTACAGTTAACGACGCGACTCGTTTCTCTGTATTGTTTTACAGCTTCCCACTTATTTTTTTTTGTCCGTTTTTAACTTTACATTTTTCAAAGTCCTCCATTTATTGTCACTCGTTCCTTTCCATGGTTTTTGTTCTAATCGTGCAGGGTGTCCCAAAAAGCAACGATAATATCGTCAGCTCACGATGATCCGGCATAGCCAAATATGGAATCGGCAAAAACGTTATCGTTTTTGAGGTATCGACTTTTTCTAAATTGGTGAAAATCTGTAAGGTAAAGCTGAATATGTATATTATACTTGTCATTTTTAGTGGAAAGTTACTAAAAGATTTTGTAATAAAAAAAATACGAGTATTTGCAGCTGCGATTTGTGGAATATTGTTTTAAATGAAAGAGTTTCATTTAAAAATGATGATTGATGTTTGTTTAAACATTTTTTAATTAAATTTTAATTATTACAAATTTTATATACTCATTTTATCACAAATTTCCGTTCCAAATTTTCATACCAAATTTTGCATTTAATTTTCATTTTTAAATGATAAATTATGTTTTTTTTCAGTAAAACATTTTAACGATTCTCATGTAAGCTTGAATATCTCGAAAACTGTGACGATTTTACTGATATCTCGTTATTCTGAATCATGGCGTGCTGATCTCTCAGAACCAGCGATATAATCGATGTTTTTCTTTGGGACATCCCGTATAACGTCAATATTGAGGACTCAATGATTTTTCCAAAACGTTTCTTTTACCGCTTTTTCAATTTCGCAGTTGCGAGCTGTATAAAAAAGAGACACCTTAAAAAGCCCTTGATACGAGTACACATCCGTCGTTTATGTGACACGACGGTAAAAGGGTGTCCACCTGGTTGTTTCCCGCAATGCTGCTACAGATCGAGATCTCGATCGAAATCCCAATTGGAAAGGCTCAAAATTCTTAAAAATGAAAAACCAAATGAAACGAGGCACCTTCACTTGCGTAACTGGCGCAAATCGAGCTCGTGCCAACGTTTAACAAAAATTCAATTTTAAGAAGGAAACGTTAAAAAATTCAACGCTATCCACCAGCTGAAAAAATCGAGAATACAAGGGTTTCGTCTCTTTTTCGTTTGTTTAAATACATATATGTGAATGTTTCATGAACTATGTATTTGGAGAAGGATGAAGAAAAGACGAGAAGCTTCAACAAAGTTTCCTCCGGCACTTCCTGTTTTCTTCGTCAATAACGTGCTCGTACATGTTTTTTTTTCTTTTTCATTTATGTGGTATTTTACATCCCACGTTTTCGTCCTCTCTCAATGTTTTTCCTTACGTGCGATTATCCGTTGTTTTTTTTTTATCTGTCATTCCCTCCGCCTCTCTTTCAAACTCTGTCCCTCTTTCAATTTTCTGTCTGTCTCTGTTTCTCACTTTGTTTCTTCCTGTGTGCGCGTGTGTGTGCGCGTGCGCGTCCATCTGTAAATTGAGTGTGAGCAAAACGAATTAAATAATCATAATAATAATAATAATATTTTGAGGAAAAGAAGGACAAAATATGTAAGGAGGAGGTAGTAAATGTACGAAGAATGTACATTTGAAGTACGAGAATGCCGCGAGCGAATGTCTCCGAGCGGACGTAAGACACGCGTTTGTGCGCGTGCGCGCGTCTGTGTGTGGGTGTGCAAAGGAGAGAGAACGGAGGCGGTTGTAAGGAGCGAAGGAAGTCGGTGAAAAGCAACCGACGTTCTTCGAGATCACTCGTCCGACTTCCTTTACCCGATGGAACTAAACGAATCTCGATGTGTTTTTTTTTTCCACTGCTACATCGATCCTCGTCATCATCAGGGACTCCGAGAATCCCGAGTTTATGAAGGTAAATAATCAAAGACTTCAAAGACCGAAGGGGATCAAAGATTTATTTAATCCTTTGCGGTCGGTCTCTCCGTTGTGGAGACATTTTTTAATCTTTTGAATTTTCGAACTTTCGGGAATATTCGAAAATGGCAAAAATTACGGAACACTATGCCTCGTACAGAAAAATTAAATTGAATATGTCAACCGCAAAGGGTTAAAATCCAAACTTGTTCGTCTTTCGATGTTGGACGATTTGGGATGTTTCGTTTGAATACTAAAAGTTAAACGATTTTTTTTTTTCGATGTCATTGCTCTTACGAAACGCGTGAACTGCACAGAGGCAAGAGCAGAAGAGAAGCGACCTCGACGAACAGCTCAAAGAATACATCGCGGAATGGCGAAAGCAGAGAGCCAAGGAGGAGGAAGAACTGAAGGTTCTCAAGGTGAGGTCCAAGAACGTTTTGATTTTTTCATTTTATTAGAAGCCAAAGAAAAATGAACATCGCTCTTACCTCTTGAAATTCATTTCGATTGCTTCAACTCTCGATATTCTTTCTTACCGTATTGTCTAATTGTTTTTATTTTTCCGCTTTAGGAGAAACAAGCCAAGCGCAAGGTCAGCCGCGCCGAAGAGGAGAAGAGATTGGCCCAGAAGAAGAAGGAGGAGGAGGAGCGTCGCCAACGTGAGATCGGTAAGATCCCTTCGAAAACCGGCATTAATGATTACCTTAATAACACAAAGGGGAACAATCATAAAAGTAATCTAAAAATAAAATAATAAAAATAATTTAAAAAGTTACAATAGATGCCAAAACTGTACGATCCCAAATCAATACCAACAATTAACGGAGTGTTAGACATTTGTTTAGAAACAAGGCAATCGAAAAATCCGGGTATTTGCGATAAAACTTTTTTTGTTCGAATTGCATTTTCGAAAGCTGATTAATTTGAATTTTACATTTGAATAAAAATTGTTAATCTTGTAAGTGCTATTTTCCGGTGGTCTAAAACTTGACAAGTCCTTTTTTTTTGTAACGGTTTCGGAGCCGATTAAAAAATAATTGATTGCAACAACAATGAAAGAGGAATTCTCGTTTCAGCGAAAATTCAAAAAAGTAATAAATGTTATAATTTGTTTCGCGCAGAGGAGAAGAAACAGCGCGATGTAGAGGAGAAGAGAAAACGCCTGGAGGAGTCCGAGAAGAAGCGTCAGGCGATGATGCAAGCGATGAAGGATCAGAGCAAGAAAGGACCGAACTTCACCATCGCCAAGAAACAACTCGGTGGAGCACTCTCGTCGGCTGCCCTCGAACGCAGCAAGACGAAAGAACAGCTTGAGGAGGAAAAGAAGATATCGCTCAGCATTCGCATCAAGCCCCTCGAAATTGACAACCTTGCGATTGAAAGACTTCGCTCCAAAGCGACTGAACTTTGGGAGGCCATTGTCAAGCTCGAAACTGAGAAATACGACTTGGAAGAGCGTCAAAAACGTCAAGACTACGACGTAAGTCTCGAATCCCTCTAATTATAACGATCATTATCTGAAACAATACAAAAGTCGATTCTAAAAATAATAACAGTAACAACTCTGAAGATATAAATACTTGAAATATTAATAACAATAGTGCACAATGATGATATTAATATTTTTGTTGACAATAACGATAATGACGATATTTGATAATAATGAAAAGTGATAAAGTAATTTATGTTAGCACCTGACGGATATCATATGGTCGTTTCGGTTGCCAATACCAAATGAAGCAAAAAAAGTCTATTTCATATCTCATTATTTATATTTCCATATATTTTATTATAATTTGACTTTTTCTAACCTTTTATTGCTAGTTTGATCTATTTGATCGTTAACCATTTTAGTCTTCAGGCCTCTAATTTCGTATTTGTTTTATTCTTACTATATATAACTATATAGAATATATACTCGTGTTTACAGAAGTCATTAATTGCAAAAGATATTTTCTACTTTCTTTTCTATTTTAAATTTGTTTTAACTAATTTTTCTAGTTTTTTTCTAATTTTTCATTCTTCAACACTTCCTTTCGTAGTTGAAAGAGCTGAAGGAGAGGCAGAAGCAACAGCTGAGGCACAAGGCCCTCAAGAAGGGTCTCGATCCGGAAGCCCTCACCGGAAAATACCCCGTAAGTAACGTGACCTGAAAAATGAGTTTGTCAAGCGTGTCATACCTAGTTCGGTGGCACACACATACATTTGTATTTTGGACAGCAGAGAGGACCTCTTCAATTTATCTTTTGTGTTATCTTATCATAGTCTTTCGAACTATTTTACAATCATCTTCGAAAAAGGAATTGTATGATAATTATAACGCGGTTGAAACCATAATTAATTTCCAATTATCTTGCAACTTGCAATATAATTATTTTGTAATTATTTTTGCAATTTCCTTTTATGTTCTCTCTCGACGAAATCACGGACTTACCGTTCGGAAAAAATGATGTATCGAAAAATCACTTGAAATCTAGATTTTTAGATTACACGGTTACAGGATACACGAAATTTCTTGTCATTAAAAAATGGCGACGTTTCTTTTTCGTAACAGCCCAAGATCCAGGTCGCCTCGAAATACGAGCGCCGTGTCGATACCAGGTCCTACGACGACAAGAAGAAACTCTTCGAGGGTGTAAGTATACATATATAAACATATACGGAACTCGCGCGTTACTCACCACATATATACATAAGTGCACAAGTAATTATTTCCCTTCGACGATTCACACGAAAAAGTAACTGCGGAGGTCCTACGAAGCGATATGTTAAAAATCAAAACTCGACAAAACGGAAGACACAAAGACACTAACAGAAACGACGCGAGATCGATGTAAAGATTCAAGTGACTGATCTTCTTTTTCAACGTTCGAACAAAAATAGGGTTATGACACTCTCCTAGCGGAGTACAACGAGAAAATGTGGAAACAGAAAACAGAACAATTCATGAAGCGGACCAAAAGTGAGTCTACGACGACGTGCCCATTGCCATCGTGCATAATTCCCGAACGGAATGATCGTATACCCGATAATTATTGTGATTCCGTTGTTTTCGTACTATTGAGTCTCGTAGTGCCTACGGAAAGCACTTGAGCCTAAGTTCTCACTGTTCTCGCCGGCCTAGAGGCGCCACTTTGTCTGTCCCATAATTCTGTTCTTCTTGTATCCGTTTGTTTCCCTCTTCTTCTGGCCCTCGGTAAACCGAGGATTTTCATCCTTCGTGTCGAATTGTGTGTAACGAATTTTTCTGTTGAGAATCGCCCATATTACCCTCCCGCTCACGTGATCTCGGATCGCGAAGTGTCTTCGTCGATGTGTCGCGCAGTTCGATGGATTCGACCAACGCGCATGCGCCACCGTCCAGAGAGAATCGTGTTTTTTTCCCGTAGCCCGCGTGCCGATGATCCATCGATGCAAATTTTCCACTTACCCCGCCCCTCAACATTTAACGGTTGTTAATATTTCGGCATTGTGAGAAAAAAATGAATGCCCCGAAAGTTCCAAAGGGTCAAAGCACCGAGAGAAAAAAATCCTAGTTGAATAAAAGACGAGTTGGAAGGATTGTCCGTTTATCGTTGTCCTCGTGTGAAATTCCCAGCATGCGAATGTTCGCCTTGATTGCAGGGTTTGAACGCGCAGATCAAGGAGACCATGGAGAAACAATGGACCCAGCAGAAAGAACAGTTCCTTGGACGCCAGAAAAGTACGTATCGGATGTGAACACGAGTCTGGCGTCGAGGATTTTTACTTTTATTTGTATTAATTATTTGTTACTACGATGAGTTACTATATCTTCACGTTGTTATTAATTTTACCTTTTTTCGAAGTTTTTATTCGTATTTTTTTTATTAATTGTATGTCGACCCAGTGGTATGTGAAAAAAAAATCATTAAGAATTTGTATTTTCCTTAACCCATTTTATCGGGTTCGCTCGGTCGCTGCTAGGCGGCGTTTGGTCGTCGGCATTCGGCGAATTTGCCGTTTCCACTCTTCCGCCGGCAGCACCACCATTCTTGTGCTATATTCGTTAGCTCTTCGATCTCGGTAAAATTCGAGCGTTTCCCAGATTGTTGAAGGGTTTCTATACTTCCGAAATCGTCTTGAATATTTGAAAAACCGTGTCTAAATCTATATAATATAACATGAATTCTTGTCAAAAATGTCGAACTGCTTGTCAAATTACTTTTCATCGAGATTTTTTTGCGACTGGGCTGAATCGTTTACATTTATGTCAAGGGCTTTGTAAATCGATGTCATGTAAATTCGAAGCTTGAAATTCGATTTTTATAGGGTCTATAGTTTAAAAAAATCAGTATCGACCTTTATCACCGAAACGCTCAACGAATTAAATCGATACGAAGTGGGATTGGGTATAAAACGATTTTGGGAGGAAATGACTAATCAGCGATGGTGAATCGTTATCTATGAACAATGAGAAATAAAAATGTTTTCTCTTTTCCCAACTCAAAAAAAAAAACTACAGCGAAGCTACCGAAGTGGTTCGGTGAGAGGCCAGGCAAGAAGAAGGACGACCCCGAGTCACCGGAAGGTGAGGAGGACGTGAAGGCTGCCGCCGATGACGACCTCGAGCCCCACCTCGATGAAGAGGAAGAGGAGGAGGAAGAGGAGGAGGAGGGCGCCGAGGAAGAAGAGGAAGAGGAAGAGGAAGAAGAAGAAGAGGAGGAAGAAGAAGAGGAGGAAGAAGAAGAAGAGGAAGAGGAAGAGGAGGAAGAGGAATAAATAACAGTAATCCTACGTATTTTAATGACGGATCATCGTTTCAGCCTCGTTTCTCGTCCCACCCTCTCTCTCTCTCTCTCGCTCTCGTAGTTCTTGTCCGAGGGAGCGAAGCGGGGATCGAGAACAACGAAAACACGAAACCAACGGAATAATGAAAATAAGATGAAAAAACATATAATAATAATAGGAAGAGCGGGGGTGACGTCACGAAGGCCGTTTGTGCTCGCAACGACGGAACAATCTCATCTCTCATCAAACGTCTGTCGTTACGCCGCGCCGACGACATCCGTGGCGCCATCTGTCAAACAACCAACGAACAATAAAGAAACATTTGAATACTCGTAGTCATGCGTTCTATGGCGATTCGTCAGATGTCGTTGTGCGAAGTTCGGTGTCTGCTAAAAGTCGAGCCTACTACATCAGATACGGCAAGCGCAGTCCTCGTTAATGGTTGGATTCTCTTTTACCAATCGTTCGATCACGAAGATTATCCGCCTGTCTTGGTTACAGCTTAGAATCTTTTTTCACTAGACAAGCTTCAGCGCGATTCACCAGTGCTTGTTTTTTTTTCTTCAACGGATTAAAAACGAAACAGCTGCCGTGCCCGCAAAAATGACTGAAACGTCATTGGTTGGCTGATACCAGTGGAGCGCATGCGCTTTCCGAAATTCTCGTAATCGCAGACCCCGTCGTGTCACCGAAAAAAAAACCGGAATATCTTGATGATGTTGATTATTGCGATTCGGATGACGTCTATCAAACTTTTAGGACAGCTACAAAATTGTGATGGAGTACCTAACACTTCAGCTACAAAGATATGACGGATCACCCGACCCGATTAAAAGTCGACATAAAATGGCCGCTCTCGCCTACAACCTTTCGTCTCGCGCTACGATGTCAACAAAAACCCATGATTATTTCACCCGATTTTTGTTTTCGTTCGTCATCATAACTCGTAAGATCAGACAGAAAATATTGAATCTTCAAGCACCACCAAGCGAACGAAAATTTACGTAGAAAAATGGAACACCAAATAAACTCAAACGCAAAAATATACGAAAAATGTGGAGCTTACGTTGTCGTTCATGTTATATATATATGCCAACGAGAAAAATGAATCGCTGACTACTATCTTCTATTGCTACTATTATTACTATTATTATTATTATTATTATTATTATTATTATTATTATTACTGTTACTGTTATGACATACAAAAAACATGCACACACACATTATGAAAATAAAAGTTTATCGTATAAATATCGTGAAGCATCTATTTATGTAAATAACTCTCTAACTCTAAACAACTCGACAAGTAGCTGAAAGCGATTCGCGCGTATAGGAAATTGAGTATGATAATTGTAGGACGGATGCCAGGAAGAGTCATCGAATTTATGGTGAACTGAAGACCTATGAAAAACAGAAATCAGTGCAGCAGTGGTGGAGGCTAAGGCAATGGTTTTACATATAGGTTTGTAACTCTGTAGATTTTCAATGGTAGGAGTAACGGCACGGTCGAAGTCGGTTATCGCTGGTATCGTAACTTGTCATTCGCTGATTCAAGGTCAAGCCACAGGATACGTTTGTAGATTCCAAATGTACTTCTAAATGGTTGATTTTTCGGAAAAAAAAGAAGGTGCACCCATGGGTCTGATGAACGATGAACAACGGCCATCTTTTATTCGTTTCGAAATGTGATTATTTTCTCCATGCAGGACACAATTTTAAAGAAGCATTTTTACCGACCGAGTAGCCAAGAATCTGAAATAAGAGCTAACTTTCAGATATCCAAGAATTTCTCAGTTGATTAAAGTAAATAGTTGATTAATCGGAAGCAGGATAAGGTTTTCGTTGTTCTCTGTTGAACCATGAACAAACGCTATCTTTTTTTTGTTCAAAATATGATCTATTCGGGAAGGACGTTGATAGTGGGATGTTTACCGACTGAACTACTGGACATAGGCTACTCAATAGGGAGCTCCGCTGAAAGCGAAACTTCGACGCAACCTCGAATGGAGTTGCTAGTGCTGAATTAGCGCGAGCTTCTGCCACCTACCGCTCGTCTCGGAAGACATCGACGGTCCTCGAGTGGGAGTTCATACACGTACATTCGTAACACGGAAAATATCGAGGATGCATTCTTCTCCGAAGTTTTCGGGCACTAAAATCCACAAATGTCTGCCAAGACTTTCTCGAAAACGTCAACAATTATTGATTATTGTCAGCTCAAATTTAATTGAAATTCAAATTTAACTTCGAAATTGCAGAATAAATATACTTGGTGAGTGAAAATTTCGAATTCAAATGACGAATTGGATGCTTTTTTGAAAATCAAAGCCCTTTGTATCCCGACGTCCATCGGCGAAACATCGAGGAACGCGCGTTTCGCCGATTTTCTCAGTTTCTTTCCTTGTCTTTCTTTCTCGTTGCCTTGTTTACTATCAGTACGTTACGCAGCGAAAACTACGGTTGAAAGGGCCGTGGCTCGTGTATAAGCTCCTTCCTCGATCTATCTCGATGTCCACGAGTTTGCTCCTGACAACGCACTATTTATAATAGTCCAATCGTACTGGCAAACACTCGCCGGGGCGAAAGCGAGAAATCACATATGGGAGAGTGAGAGAGAGAGGATGGGAGAAAAGGTGACAGAAAGATTCAATTGGAGGTGTCGTAGTGCATTCTTCTCCCACGCGCTTGTACATTCTCTACGCACATGTCCCGCACTCAAAATACGACGCGTAGTGCATCGAACGGATTTTCCACGCTCGAGTCTCAGGCTTAATTCTCCGAGCGAAAAAAAGGAATATAAAGGTAGAGAAACGTAAAATCGTGTGCGGATTAGTGCAAAAAATTGGAGGCAGGTATCCAAAAGCGAAGAGTGCCATCCACGTCATTTCGGATGTCTACGTATTCGGGATATGTCGAATTCCAAAAATAACACGAGACGCCCGTGCGTGGCGCTAGTGTGCGCACTGGTCTAGTGAGGTTTACTCGCGAGTGAACTCACGGGCATTGCGCTGTTTTTTTTTTAAATCATGAGACTCTCGCCAAAAATAACGAAAGACGCGGTTTGAGAAGGCGGAAGTGAGAAGTTTATAGAACAATTAAGCAACGAGAAACACCGCTGAGCACCGCGCTGAAGTAGCCGAAGAAAAATATGAAGCGCGATTATGGTTGAGACGAGCATTATTCGCGATTTATGTCTGCTCGTTTGGGATTACGAAGCAGTTTGGCGCGATACGAGGTAATGAGAGAACTAACGTGCGAACAACATTCAAATCGAACCTACTCGAACCGTGGTCCGCGTCGTACTGTCTTCCGCATCCTTTCGGGCTGGTTCGGGAGTTCGGGCCGCTCCACCCGTCACACCTACCTACCCCCACTCTCTTACTCGCATGCTGCCCTCTGCACGGGCCCACGACCTACTGAATATTCACGGGCGCCTCTGGCTCTCCGTGGGCGAGATGGACACGCGTTACGGGCTGATTCGGAAGTAAGAGAGTGTCGTGAACGTTTTCACGGCTGCGGGCGATGACGACTGATCATAGTTTGTTTTTGGGAAGCGTTCGAAGTGGAAAAAGCCAAACGGTTAAAAGTCGTATAAAAATGCGTCACGCAAAGAATGAGAAAAATTTCAAAGTATTTAATATTTCACTTATATAGCAGAGAAAAATATATTTTTGAAATTTCCAATTTACTGGTCATCGACGTTTGTTTCTTGAAAACATGCCCGAAAATATTTATAAATCCACCGTAGACTTCTGCGCGCGAATCGGTGGCCACGAGAACGTTGTATGGTTGTACAGTCGCGCAAGAATAATAAACACGACGCACCTATCACTTGCAAGTGTATGCACGTTTCCAGGTTTGTTTTGAGGGAGAAGAAGCAGCCGTGAAAATTCGCCGGTATATACAATTAATTGTGATCTGTTGATTCCATTATTCTTTGGCGAAGACGGCAGCCTCGAAAGGAGAAGAGAAAGGGAATGGGCGAGAGGAAACGGGCGGGAGAGAGCGAGAGTGTGGCGCGACGACAGCCGAGGAAATGATGGCGTAGCGGTGAAAGGCACGGGTACCAACTGTCTATTGCTCGCCAGCCCGCCAGAGCCTGCCAAACATTCGTTGAACTTGGTACGCGCGTGTTTACACCCGAGTTTATTGTCGCACACGCGCGAGACAAACCGCGTATACTTTGTTTCGCTCTTTCCTATTTTCGTGGCTTTATTAATCGCGTTGAACGAGAGATAACGTGTCAGTGAGCGTTAAATTTCATGTACTTGTGCGAGTGTATGTGTATAAGTGTTTTTTTTAATCAAAATCTTCCGTGTCAAGTCCGTTGGCTTCTAAGTGATTTCGCAAGCTTCGCGCGTCTTCGCGATCGGTTTTTTTTTTTTCGTGAAAACATTCTCGAAGGACCTCAGTCCCGAACGACTGCGAATTCAGGCGAAAGGATAAAAAGGTACTGCCATTTTGAGAGAAATCCTTCATACTCGTTAAACGGGTAAAAAGCAACCGCGTCCGCCATTTTGTTTGTCGAAGATTCTTTATCTCGTAAATCGTGAAAGCCCAATACATTTTTGTCCTTACGAAGCGTGAAATGATTCAAGGTCATTGACCGTACGACCGGTTATTCAACAGAGTATACACGTTCTCGCGAAGTATTGCGTACCGGGTGATGCGTCCGTGTGGAATTCGTACTATACCGAACAACCGCGTCTCCTCAAGTTTCTCATGACCATTTCTTGTTCCAATCGAACCTAAACGATAGCTTCCATTTGAATTCTTATGTAGCGGGTGTTCCATTCGTAACGTGTTCAAAAAACCATTTCTTATTAAGAATCAACGCACGTGTTAAATCCAGTTGTATCGAATCGAAACAAAGCTAAATAATCGATTAGTACGAAGTATCAACACACCGGGCGTTACACTCGTATCTAATCTAAACAACCGTTTCCCCTTGACATTCTGCGTACCTGGTGTTCCATTCGTACAAAACCCAAACAGCTGATTCATTGGAAGATTTCACATACCGGGTGTCCTCTTGTGAAACGGACACTTGAAATGTGTTTGTTGAACCCAAACAAATACAAAACAGTTGTGTTATTAAACTGTCGTTGTTAAACCCAAACAAGCTCAAACCCAAAAAACAATTGTCTTATTCGTATCAAGGCTAATCGAACCCAAACAACTACTGCTTATAAAGATTCTCAAACAAACCCAAACCCAAAAAAAACAATTGTGCTATTCTATCAAGTCTAATCGAACCCAAACAACCACTGCTTATAAAGATTCCACGTACCAGGTGTCTCATTCGGATAAAACGATCATTTTCTTCCAGCATACCGGGTGTCCCAATTGAAAGGAATCGTCTTAGCCCGAACAACTGCAACAGTTGAAAATTCAATTATTTTCTTCGCTCGTTTCGTGGTTGACGATAGCAATGGCGATCCAAGCGGTGCTGCCTGGCGAAAACGGAAACGAGCCGCGGAGCAAAGATCCGAAAAGTTCGGATTACGGCACACCGATGATGGCAACCGGCGGCGCTATTGTTCCTCTCGTTGCGGTTACCGATCTCTCCGATCCGGTCGACGATCACACGACCAGCTGTGGAACAATCGTTTCCTCGCAGTCTCAGCGCCATTTACTCGTTCGTTGCGGTGCGATAAAGGACCGCAAGAGGGGCAGGATGAGGAGCTGACTAAGGAGTACTCTGCCGATGAAAAAAGTCCTACCTGCACGGTAAGTCGATCGACACGCTTTTTTCCTTGGGTTTCTTAGTTTACGCGTATACATGTTTACGATTCGTCATATTAGGTGTAGCAAAAAGAAATCCATTATTTCCTGGTGTCAACCCATCACAAAACTGTGGCAAAAGTTTTTTAAGTGCGAAATCTCATCTTTCTAACGCCATCTAGTGTGTAATCCGCTCGGACTCATGCAAAGTGAGATACAGGTAATTGAAGTCGTATATAGGGAAAGTCGTGGATTTTATTTTACTACACCTAATATTTCTTGAAATACATTATCCCAGAAGTCGTTGAAATCTAATTAAGTCCTATCACCTAGGGATAAAAATAATGTAATTTAGATAATGTTGAGTTTTTTTTTTTTTGGAAACTTTTTGGCTCGTCACGTAAGGTAGGGTATTGCTGGGTGGACGACGAACGGCTAGATTAATGATAAATTTACTTTTTGAAACATTATTTTTCCACTTCGAATGATAACTGGATAATTCGATGATATTGGCACATGCTTGACTACAGTTTCGTCAGTTTCTGGACATCTGTTCCAATAATCAAGAATTATAATTTTTTAATTAATTCGTGGATTAACCTTCAACCCGTGAACGTGGGTCGTTTATGTCTTGCCCAAAATTTTATTCCGAAATTTCTTGAACCTATAATTTTTTAATTGTAATTAAATAATTAATAATAATTAATAATTAATTAATTATTCATCAATTAATAATTTATTTCATTTTTAAGTATGTCCTACATGAATATAATTTTTTTTCTGTAAAAAGCAACCTTTTTCCTTTAAGAAACTGCTTTAAAAAAGAAATTCCCATAATTTTTATCTACGCTATATTTTTTTGAAAAAAAAAAAAAATGTTTTTTTTTCGCGGGTAGGTCAATATTTCACGAAAAAATATATATTAAAAATAAGAAAAATACAAAAACAATTATTTCCCCTTGAAAAATACATTTCAAGGGAAATATACTTTTCATGGGAAAACCATGAATTTTCTCAGGTTTTTCATGAATAATTGTTGGTGTGTTAATTGTGTGGGAATAATTAAGGTACCTGAAATACCATCAAGGATTGCGGGTTAAATGGCAGATCTTTCAATTCTGAGATCATGCGAATATAACCGACTTAAATCGATGAATTATATGACGAGCCTGGAAATTTCGAAAAATCGCTCACAGCTATCATAACCACTCTATTTTGACTTATGATAGAATTGATAAGACTTCATTTTATTCGAACTACTTCTGGAATGATCGCTTTCAATAAATCGAAATACCAGTCACCCTGTATAAAAGTTGAATCCATCGTATTATAATATTCGTCTTGTTTTTATTCCTCGTATTCGAGCCTCTTCCCGTTAACTCGTTCCATTCCAAGTTTGCGAGATTTTCGTGCTTCCGTGAAAAAGCCTGGCGCCGTGTCTTCGAACGACGTGTCGTCTGCTCCTAGGAGACATTAATTTCCTCGAGAATTGGCCATGGGCCCAAGGGGAGCCCCTGAATCTATATTAAAACGCTTTGGCATCGCGTCCCCATCGACTTGCGGATATTACAGATATTACAAGTTTATCACTCACCTTAGTCCTTGTGTGTACGCTCTACGTAATCCGGATGTTTGCGGAACATTGCGTTCACGAGTGCAATCAATTATTCTACGTTAAATTGTCGGTGAAACAAAAATGAACGGGTTTTCGTGAAGTTTCCAGATTTTTCAGAATTCTTCGATTCCAACATTTTGATTAATCGAATTTATCATTGAAATAGCAAACAATTAGATCGAATGGACCGGTCTCTCGTCGTTGTAAAACATTTACAGACTTTATTTTACGAAGTTAACGGGGATTTTCAATTTTAATAATTTTCCAATTTATATTTCTGTATTCAAAGAATTTTCAATTGATTTTTTTCAATTCATATAATTTATGAAAGGAAATTTTTTAATTTAAATAATTTATCAATAAACATTATTCAATTCAAATAATTTTCCAATTAAAATTTTTCAACTCAAATAATTTATCAATATACATTTTTTAATTAAAATAATTTTTCTATACAAATTATTCAATTCAAATAATTTTTCGATCGATGTTTTTGAATTGAAATTGTTCAATTTAAATAATTTTCCAATTTGAATTGTTCGATTCAAATAATGTTTCAGTTGAAATTATTGCATTTATATAATTTTTCGATAAGAATTGGTCAACTCAAATAATTTTACAATAAAAATTTTCAATTCAAATAATTTCTCAATTGAATTTTTTCGATTCATATACTTTCCGATTGGCAATCAATGAAATAAAAAAATTAATTCAATGGAAATAAAAAAGTAATTAGAATTTGCTGAATAGTGAAACAGTCGATAATGTTTTAACGTGAATTTACATAAACAACAAATTAAACAACATATTTGTTAATCGTAAATATACGTGCACTTTGATTAACATAAACACACGCACTCACGCAAACGTCACCGTAACGTGAATTCCGGTTGAAGCGATCAGCGAAGAAGAGTACCAGCTCAAACGTCATCGCGATGACGTCTCGATATCTCAGAGGAGCTAAACGGAGTAGAGAATTTCGTGAGCGATCAGTGTGTACCGCGGCGCAGCGCGATGAGGAGGAGTGTGCGGTGTGCTGCTTTGAGGGCGTTAGTTTTCGAGCGGATCGGGCGCGCGTGACTGATATATAATTAATTTTAGCGCCTGGCAAGTTCGCACCGAAGACTGGCAGCGCTCTTCTACGTGCAATATGATTTGTGTATATAACGGGGAAGACGACACGTGTCGTTGCTATTTAGAGGCGAGTGCGACGACGCTGAAAATTTCGAGACATTGAAGGTACGGGAAAGGACATTGAATCGATGTATATTACAGGGTGACGGAACAAATTTCATTGTAACAGAAAAATAGATCACTGAACTCCGGATGACTTTTTTGATATTCTCGATCCGCGATGTTAGCCCTCGATTCGTCATGGTTTTTGAGACAGCGTGAACCTGGGTCGTTTTTGTCTTCGCGATACCACACCCATGATTAATCATGAAAAATCTGCAAACATTCATGGTTTATCTTTAGAACATACTTTTCAAAGAGAAATAGTAATTTTTCATTTTTCTCATTTTTATTTTTTTTTTCCATCGAATATTGAGCAACTCGTAAGAAAAAACCGAGAAACCACCAAAAGAAGAGAATTTTCATTATTTTTTATTTCCAAGGAAATATATCGTAGGTAAAAATTATGGGAACACTTTTTTAAATACCAGTTTCTTAAAAGAACAATGTTGCTCTTTAGAAAAAATAAATTATATTCATGTAGGATATAATTATAAAATAAAAGAATGATTAATTAATAATTCATTATTATTGATTATTTAATTAGAATTAAATAATTATACGTTCGCGAAATTTCGGTATGGAATTTTGGGCCAGGCAAAAACGACACATGTTCACGGGTTGAGGTTTAATAACAAATCGAATCGTTTCGATTTTTCTTACCTATTTTTACTCGTGTATTTCATTTTCGCAATCGTTGCAGCTCGAAATTTTATTGAATTTCACAACATCGGTTTAAAAATAGGCTATACATTTTACCCTTAAAAACGATGCAGTAAGGAAAACCATATTTTTTTAAATTTCATGCCTGCAGATATTCCATAATGACGAAGAGTCAAAGCTTTGATAGTATTCAAACATGAAAAATTCCTGCAAATGAAACAAGAATAATTTGTTTATTAGGTAGATGTATTAAATTAAATTAATTAATTGTATAACTGATATAATTGATGATAATTTTATTTATGTTCTTATTTGATTATTAAATATGTTTATATCGTATAAATATCTCTGATGAGAAAATAATAATTATTATTATCGATCAATTTATATATTATGTTAACAATTGACCTCAATTATTATCGAGGTCAATTGTTATTGTTATTATTATAATATATTGTTTTTAATTATATATTCATTAAAAAAGCCATTATTAGCATTTACATTTTTCACGTTATTCCCATGCAGCTATTACTAATTCTTTAATAATAGTCTTTCAAGCACCCCTGTTGTTTTTTTTATTATCAACAATGCTCCAATAGTATATCCTTGTCCATTTACAGAATAATGGATTTAACAGAAAAAATCGGTGGATTTGTGGATTTAACAAAAAAACGAGTCTTTAGGCTGAGAATGGCAACTGAACATTTCGAAATCCATTTACAGAAAGCCAGCTCGTTGATGTTTCCTAGGTCTCTACCCTACGATTTTGTGGGCTTTTATTCCTTGTTATATTCCTCAGCTCTGAAATATACACTCCGGTATTTATGGACCACTTTAGAGTTATGCAATCCAACAACCGCTTGAGTCTTGTTGATGCCTGAAGAAAAATAGGAAAAAAGTAACCTCATGCATTGACAACAACAACAACAGCAATAATAATAATAATAATAATAATAATAATAATAATAATAATAATAATAATAATAATAATAATAATAATAGATCACACTGGAATTTCTCTAATTGAAATCGAGAAATTTCTTCTCCTCCAGTTTAATGATTCGACGTGCCATCGTAAATTCCTAAAATATATCACGTGCAGTAAAAAGTAATCTATTATTTTCTGGAGTCAGCCAATCACAAAACTGTCGCAAAAGTTCGTTCAGTACGAAATTCAACATTTTTCTAACGCCATCTAGTATAACCTGATTGGACTTATACAACGCGAGA
The DNA here is from genome assembly GCA_030522765.1 of Ophioninae sp. B BG-2022a. Classification (NCBI taxonomy): domain Eukaryota; kingdom Metazoa; phylum Arthropoda; class Insecta; order Hymenoptera; family Ichneumonidae; species Ophioninae sp. B BG-2022a. The sequence goes on from JAPYZJ010000153.1 coordinate 71,505, forward strand.
TACGTATAACTAAAACCATCTGTTGGAAAAATCATGGATTTCTTTTTACTAGATCTAATACTTTTAATCGATCACTCGGAAATCGTTGGAATTGGTTCGGTCTTCAATCACGAGAACGTTCGATGGTAATAATGAATCGAAACTTCACGTCTGGATTGACTCAACATACGAATGCACCATCATTGTTGGATATCGCTAGTTAAAGCCATGGAGTAGCAAGAGTCGTGACGGTCTCGGAACAATAGCTAGTTATCTGTTTATGGTTACACTTGGGGTATACGCACGTAGGAGAGAGAGCCCGCAAGTAAGCCATGAGCAGTTCGTCGAGGCATTCGCCAAGAACTATATTTTATCGTCGAATTCACGAGGCCGAATATATCGCACTTTTTTCCATCCGGATTTTCTCGCGCGCAACGTCATTGCGGTTTAGGCCGTGACGACAGAGGGCAACCATGTGCCAAGTTCCTATCTCTCTCTCTCTCTCCTTCGTACGAGTACACATACGAAAAGATTTTCAGATATAGATGCTGCATGTATTTGTGGTTGCGGTCACGTAAACTTTTGCCCTAGACCACAATGAGTAGGAAAGCAATAAGAGAAAATTCCACATTGACCAAATTTAGTAAACAAATTTCGAATCGACTTGGTAAACAAATTTCGCAAAACTTTAATCTAGAATTAACCTATTAATCGCCAAAATGGAATTGGCCATAATTTATTGATGAAATGTTTATTTTTATATTGTTTACAAACCAAAAGAACGAAAAAGTACAAAAAAATTTTAAAAAAAGATGATTAGGCTCCCCTTGAGGGGGGTGTACACAATTGGGTACAGTAGTATATCAGAGCATATATTTTTTTCAAAACAAGTTTCAAACCTCTTATTCAAT